>JBCJKH010059269.1:2946-13057 GCA_039877255.1 Loriculus beryllinus | reverse complement strand
CCTACCTCCTCTGCTGGCTCCTTGCTCATTGGTGTACCCAGCATGTGGGTTCTTTCCAGTTGCTGCTCTTCCTCCCACATGTGTCATGTAGGGAAGTCAACATGTGGCCATGGAGTCACCCTAGTGGCACTTTTGAGGTCCAGCCCTGAGCTGTTCAGGGTGCTGCTTCAGAGCTGTCATGAGAAGGACCACAGCATGCCTCTTGCCTAAGCTGCTGCCCTGTACTGAACATGTGAAAAAACACTTTGACACCTCTTCTTTCTTTCCTTCCAAAGGAAACATACAGAAATAGAATGAGCATTGTAATATCAATGGGTCTGGTTGCCAGAGGAAGAGGGCATGAAGAGAGGGATGTGGGACAAAAAGAATATCCTAGTATGATACCTGGCTTTGACAGGATGTGGAGCAGCCCAGAAGGCTGGAGGTGGGATGAGGAATGAAGGAGCCCAGCTCACTCTCTCAGTCAGGTGCTCATTAATGAAGGCTTTGCATGTGCAAAACTCCTTGCTTCCTAAGTATGTATGAAGGAGCTCTTACATCCTGGGAGAGCTGCAGCAGCAGACCAACACCACCAGGATCCAGTCTCAGCATCATATTGTGAGGTTCTCCTACATGAACATACCTGCACAAGACAAAAACATGGCATTCAATACTCCTGGTTCCTGCACTTGCATACAGGAAATTGTTTACACTAGTGTGCCTCACATCCCTCAAGAACATCCACTGCCATTTGTCCTAAACTCCCTGTCTGCTCCCAGCACATCCTAGCTGGAGCAGCCACTGAAATGTAACAGCAGAAGGGGGAATCATGCTAGTGTGAGCTCTTGCTCTGCATTCCCAGTGGAAAGAAGAGGCTTAAACATCTCTTCTGTCCCACAAATGAGCAGAGCAAGCTGTTAGGCAGGTTGAATGACTGTAAGCAAAACAAGTACTCCCTTAACATGTTCAGCAACTTCAGGAAGAACACATGGAGGACGCACAGGACAGCCCTAAACATCTGAAGGAAGGGCAGCAGTTTTAAAAAGCTCACCAGAGGAGTCTGGGAAGAACCAATATAGATATTAAGGTGCAACTGCCCCATCACAGTGCAGGACGCCAGGCAGCCCCCAGCACCAGTGAGTGACTCTCCTTTTGCAGGCAGAGAGATGGATACTTCACAAGCACAGTACAACTGCCTAAGCATCAGAGCCTCCCACTCACTCATGAGGAGCCTCAGGGTCTTTGCTATGTTCTTGCCAACTTTCCCAGATTCCTGTGTAAGCTTCTGCCCTCTCCTTGACCCTCAGACCTTCAGGAAAAGACAAGCAGTGCTGCAGGCCAGGCTGTGCAGACACAATATGCCCAAAAGATGGTGATATTGCTCCCCAAGGCACACCGCAGAGTGGTAGGAGTACCATCACCCATGCTCCTTGGGAGAGGTGTTAACCAAGCCTTCAGACACCAAAGTCAAGACTGATGCAGCACTATTCAGCAGGAAGCACAGACAGAACGGGTTTAGCACAGGGTCTTGTGGAGAAAAGAGCAAAAAAGTCTCAATTACAGTTTATTTATTATACAAGAAGACAACAGAGGTGAGATAAAGGGGGGCAAATGTGAAGAGGCACATGGGAAGGGCAGGAGCTTGTACAGGGGAATATCTACTAAGAAATTAGCTGCCACCAACATCATGAACCCCTACTCTACCTCCCCATGTACTAGGTTAAAACCACGAACACCTGCACTGGGGCCTGAAAAGCTGGAGAACATCACAACAAATGTATTCACGGCACAACTCTATTAGCAGAAAGTTAGAAAGACACTCAGTAATTTCTAGGTGTTAACAAACATTTAAGACTCCCAACACTGGTATTTCTATCTTCTTGGAAGCAAGCACACACAGTCCAGTTTTGGAGCTCAAGATGTGTAACCTATCGCTCAGCATACCTGTAGAGGGGATCAGCAAACTCCTCCAAATGCCCAGGCAGTACTTCAGCACATCTCTGGATGCAGACCACTGCTGCAAGATTAAGCTTGTACAACAGAAAAGCTAAAAGTTGCCTGCAGCAGGTCTGTGTTGATCTAAATTTCTGAAGGAAGACCTGCAGGCTTTTGGAAGCAGGTGAATGGAAAAATATGAGAGGGTCACAGAGTGTCATGGTATGCACCCACTGCTCCTCAGGGGTGTCATGCAGTGGCATACATCACAGATGTCACCATCCAGAGCCAGTCACCATCCCCTTCCAGCTGATGCTTCTCCCACAGCTTTGCTATTCTTCATTCACTCCCCATTTAAAGCTCTGTTTGGAAAATTGCTCTTCCTCAGCCTCCAGTTTTCACTTACCTTATTTGCCAGTCAAAGGCAGGGTAAGGGAGGCATGTCAATGGTCAAGTCCAACTATGTCAGGAGTAGCAGTTTTGACCCGAGGGCTTGGTGTGGCGGACGCATGACTAAAAACTTCACTTTGTGGAAGGTGAGGATGGGAGGCAGAAATCTGGGAAGTGGTAACTGCACTTTAATACGGCTTATGCACCTGGACAGTACAGAAAATGTGAAGCTCATTGTGAATGCCTGTGCTCTTAGCACTTCAGCTGTTTGAAGAAGCAGTAGAAACACATTAGATATAAATACCAAAAGGCAGTGTAAACACCCAAGCAGAGATGACCCAGAAAGACATTTAACCACCTAAAATACAGAGTAGGCATTGAAGGGGATCAGATGATTCCCCCCAGCCTCCAAATGTCTCAGAACATCAGCCTGAAGCAAGAGATTATTTCCCAAGTTCGACCCTGTGGGAAAAACCTAACACCTACTCTGGTGCAAGACAGCAGAGAAGGTAAGACACTGAGTACTAACCCTTCTTTTCTGCTCACAGACACGAGAAAGCCAAGATCTAGCTGAAATAATGGGTGCTTCCCAGAGGCTCATGTCTCTTGTTTTTAAGACACCTGGGAAAGCTGGGGGAGCAAGTCCTTTGGAATCATAAAGCAATGTCCAAATTCCACAAGTGAGATAGGAGACAAGACTGCATGATAAAGTGCTCCCCATTGCTCCTTACTGCATATATTCACTTAAAATACAGTAAGTGTTCCCACACTGATGCTCCGAGACTGTTTTCAGGAATGCCAGGAGCATAAACACAAAACTGTCCATAACCAAAACACTTTCAGTCATTCTTTCTGCAAAACCTTGAACATAGGTAAAGGTGGGCTGCGCAATGTATGGTTAAACACCCCTGTGCTCTGCCACAGTGGGAGCAGTGCTGTACGCAGCAATCACTTTTAACAGGAAATCACTGCTGCTTGCAAGGTGCACATTTTGCTACTGGAAATGTATCCTCTCTCAAGGACTCTAAATTCTGGTTGTAAAGATGTCTTATATAAAGATATTGGTAATGGCATGTTCTGAGCCTATTGGCACGGACTTCTCAAGGGTAAGGGGGGTCATATTCTACATCCAAATCCTGTTTCCAGGTAACTAATGCCTGGGAAGCAAAGTCCTCCCTTGCCCTAAGTAGTCTCCAGTGTATTTTTCCTCTCTAACAGATTACCTTTTTAATTCACAGACAGTTTCTGCATTATTCTTTTAACAGGCCCCACACATTTCTGTCCAAAACACACCCCAACTGCTGGCTCAGCTCTGTCACTGTGGGGTGGTTGAAGGCATTTCATGGAAAAAACAGAGCCATGATTATAGGTCTTTATTCTCATATTAATAAAACGTGCAAAAGCAGATGCCAATCTGGCACCAGGATTTCTAGAGCCTCCTGCTCATAAACATCGGAAAGGGCTCCCTTTTGACCATGTGGCCATCACATATTCACAGTACAAAAGGCCTGTCATCTCCAGACTACTGGTGCCACCAATTCTCCCAGCTTGCTGGCTCCACAGCATCAGCACCACAGACATGACACAACCACTGACCTGCACACAGCACCAGGTTGGATGGTGATGGATTCCCTGTGTTCCCATGGCATGGATAACAAGCCCAGGTTTAAATTACATAGCAGGAAAGGGGTTAAAGTTTAAATAACTGTTTTGTATATGAATTAATGTATGTAGCTTTGAGCCAAAATATCTACCATTAATTTTTCCACCTATTTCAGGAGCAGTAAGATACACAAAGTAAAGTTTATTTTGGTACTTGGTATACTTCACTCTCATTAAAAATAAATTAATCAGCAAATTCCTACACAGCTCAGCCTTCTTTTATGTAAATACAACCCAGCTGTAATGAATTACAAGGTGTTATTATCTCACACACACTGTATAATACTTCACACATATGAAGTTTCTCTGCTTAGCTCAGCTTTCAACAAAAGCATCTTAAATAAACTGCAAGCAAGTTGTTTGGTCTGTAATGTTTTCACAGAGAAGGGATACACCTCACACAGAGAGGGTTTCTTTACGTGACTCATTTTATAACAAGTTAAACTGAGGAAGTTCGCCTTGGAAAAAAAAAGAAGGAACAAAATGCCTTTTTTATACACAGAAGGCTCCTTAAGAGAAGATTTAAAGAAACAAAAAATGCAAGGCAGTGTTTGGGAGCCTATATTCTGCATCCCACTGCTTTTTACACAGAGAAGGGATGTCAAATATTCCCCGAAACACACAATATGAAGCAAGCAGCTTCAGAAGGAAGAACAGTCACAGCCAGGCACAGTCATGCTTTCACCACATTATGGAATCACAAACTAAGGATTAATTTCACAAATTGAGGATTATCACCTCGGACTTTTGTTTAATAGTTTTACTAGGGATAAGTCCTGATATTATAGGGCATATCAGAAGTGCACACAGAAAACACACACACATCAGTTTTACCCAGACTGACATTTATTACTGACTAGGGGTTTAGAGAGGAGAGAAATGAAAACTTTTGTCCCTGACCTGGAAGTAGCCTGGTGAACCATCCATCTACTCAGCACACCTCAGCCCCTGCCCATTTCATCATTGGAGCTCTTGCTCCTATAATTACTATGCTGGCATAAGCTGCCTGCACAGTCATATCAACTGGGGTTGACAGGTCTTGCTGAAACTCTCTGGACCAGACTTGGGATGGAGGATTGCACAGTCTTGTCCCATTGAGAACCACGGACAAAACCAGGCATGTTTTTTTCCTACAGAAATTCATAGACCACAACTCTAAAAAGAATATGGAAATATCACCAAGGCAGACTGAAATACCAATTACTATAAGGAGCTTTTAGTGACAACTCAGCCCTGGTTTGGATTTTATTCTCATTAAGATGGCTGGAGTCACAGAGGATCACTGGGACTGCATTATCCTTTGCATCCTCCTATCCTTGTGCAACACAGCAGAAAGTTCTTAAAAAGGGTTTTCACAGAAAACCATTCAGAATCTTTTAAAGCAACTCTTAACTCCACTAAAGCAAAAATGGAACACTCCATCTTGATATCAGGCTTTTAAAATACATTAACATCTAATATGCAAAGCTCAGACTTGCATTCACAACCATTCAGAGAGCAGAGGAACACTATTGTGCCTCTAGGTAGCAGCTTCCAAACATGGCAAAGGACAGAACTGTCTTCTTAAAGAAGACAGAACGGTCTTCTTAAGATAATTCTAAGTCATGGTAAAATACCTGGTTTCCTAAAGACAGAAGGCAGGTCTTTCAGTCTGTCAGCAAGGACCACTCAGCGCCATAAAATGGACAGAGGTTCTCAAATGAACTAGCATTTATTTGCAGGTGAACAGTCAGAAAAGCATGGCTGTCCAGTCTGGTACTGAGGCACCACGGGTAGGACATCTAATTAAATACTGCCTTTACAACAGCAGATTTTCCTCCTGACTCCACAGCCTCAGCCCAGTCCCATTTCAAGCATGCTTCCAAGCTGATCTGACAATCTGATAGAGATGTCAGGCACTCAGAGTCCTTCATCATTGTAAACAGGGGAAAGGGGCTTGAGGATGCTGCGGGCGTTGCTCTCCACAAGTGGCCGCCAGCTCACCTCACCCGTCAGCAGCAGGTCCTCCCCGCTCAGTGCGTCCAGGTGCTGCACCTGCAAGGACAAGGAGTTAGTGCAAGGTGCTCCATCACCCCTTAAATGCTACACAAACAGGCTGGTTTCCAGAAATGAAGCACAAAAAGGAGAATTTAACATATTTTGTCATCTGTGTGAGACCTGCAAAGATAATTTAGTATGTTTCAGTCTTAAGAGTCAGGGAAAGACTGAGATAAGTATCTGCAGATGCACTGGAGTTAACTGCATAAGGTCTTCTACTAATACCTTACCTAATGCTTCCTCTGAAAGTTTGGCAACAGGACAAAGAGAAGCCACGCAAAGCTAACATGAATCATTTTATTTTCCCAGCACTTAATTCAGGTGACACACTGACAGTACCATCATCTACCTGGAGTGCTCTTACAGAATTGGTTTCGCACAGACCGAGGCTTTGCATGATAGAAAAAAAGAAGACTGACCAGCAGAGAACGCTTGAGATTTGTAATATTAAAGCCCATGAGGTGGAGAAGATGAACATGGAATGAATGCTTATTATTGCAACACAAGAAATACTTGGAATCAAATTAAATTTCAAGGTACAATGTAAGCAAAATAGAAACCCCTCGTCACACAACACAGGGTTAACTTACTGCCACAGGACACTGTAAAGGGGGAAAGGAGAGGAAGTCCATCGAAGGATAGTAAACGATAAAACCACCATCTCTGGCTCAGGAAGTCTGTGAACACTGGTTGCCAGGAGAGCTGACCCTCCGTATACAGATGCTTGCCCTGTTATTATTGTCTTCTCTGGTAACCCCTAACAGCCACTGTTAAAGACAGGTTCAGCAAGAAGCTATGGGAAAGACCTGGTACACAATGCTGACTGGGAACCAAAGATAATCTGACAAGGAGTTTCTCAACAGAGGAAGGAATACACTGATGGTCACAGCGAGTCAGATCAAAGAGCTACCTAAGCACTATATCCTCTTTCTGACAGTCATCAACAGCAGATTCCCCAGCTAAGTACAATGCATGCATACAATGTTATTCTCCCTGTTTATTTTTCCTTCCTCTCAAAATCTGTTTAGTTCAGGAATTTTGAGCCTGAAGTGGTTGTTGTGGATTCAGTAGTCATGTACAGTTTTATCTTCCATAGCCCTTGCCAGTGGCTTTGGAACCCACGTGCCACTGTAGCATTCCAAATAACCCATGGCAATGTTATGTCCCTACATTCCTGTATCAGTGAACAGCCTTTCCTTGCTCACCTTTCATATGACTTCACGATTTCCCAAAGCTGGCTCATATTCTTCCTCAGCTGTTTTTCAGGCAAGTAATCCTATTCACTGCTGATGGAGAAGCTGTTTCATAAGCATTATGTTGTCTGTCCCTCCTGAGAAGCCCTCTGGCATTCCAAAAGCATCCCTTACAAAGTTCAACCCTTTACTTCCCATACCATTTTCTCAGACACACACTGAAATATTTTCTCTTCAAATCTCTGAATATAGTATTGGAAACATTAAAGGGAATGTTTGTGTGGAGGTTCTGGTCTTCATTTCCTTGTCCAACAGCATACACTCTGCCTTCATAACTTCTCTCAGCCCTTTTCTGTCTTTGGCACCTACTTGGTACCCACGCCTACCATATTTCTAGAAACCTGGTTCACAAACCTCCCAAGTGTTGAGAGGTCAAACATTATTTAGTAGAACTTCTTCCAGGTAATAACTGAAACACAGTATTTTCAAACCAGGGCTGAGCAGGGCATATTATATGGAAAACAAAACCTCTTTTACTTATTTCCCACAAATATCATCAGAAGACTTTCAAACTCTGCATGCCATTTCATTATGAAGAGGATCCCAACTCTGCAACATCAATTATAACTCTACAAGTTGCAGCCCATTTCTGACATATTTTGTCAAACCCTCCACAGCACAAGTCCAGAAAAATATAAGCAAGATTGCTTTTAATATTCCTTGCATTTCTCTGCAGCCGTTTTTCATCAAAATGCAATAAATATCAGCCTGGTTTTGTATTTTTACTTTTTTTCTCCTTAAAAATAATCACTGAATATAAAGATCAGTTATGAGAACTGAGCTACATAGTATGTAAGCAATAAAAATAAATAGTTAATATTCTAACCAAGAGAATGTAGAGAAGTTGCACTGTGAACTGCAGCATACCTGTTTGCGCACGTACTCTACAAGCAACTCCAGACGCCGAGGGTCTTCACAGTTCTTGTTAAAGAGGTTTCTCCAAAGAGCTGCTGCCAGAACATGATCATCAGACAGGATTCCCTAAAGAAAACATGGAGGGAGATTAAAATCTGCATGTGAAGAGGGTCTGAACACAAGACAACCCCATTATTCTACTTGGCAACTGACAATATTAGCTGTCCCAAAGCCCACAGCTGCTATGGGCTGTACATATGAAAAGGCATCAACATCACTCATTCCCAGAACAGAAGAACAATCCCAGCTTTAAATTAATTTACAGAGCAGCCTGTAACAGATATTCTGGCAAGTTAATTTGGAAAACAAACTGGGTCAGGGTACTCCTAGTGTATTTTTCTAATGTACATTTCTATGTTATGAAATCTTAACCTTAACAATTTTGGGCTTACAGAGCAGACAGCACCACCTCAGAGAACTGGGTGAAGCTCATGGCACTTGGAAAATCAAAACTGAAGGATGCAGAAACATACTCAGGATTTAGCTGTTTTGCCTTGCTTTTCTATTTTGCATTCTACATAAGAGAGAAGCCCTCCAGGTCAAGAACTACCTAGACATTTCCAGTTCAATCTAGTATTAAATTTGGCTTATACAAGAATCACATCCATGAGCACTTTTTGTCTAAATTCCCTCCCACTTTTATTGTCTTTTTAGGTGATGTGGTGTTATCACCATAGTCTCATCTATCCAGTCTTTTGCTGACACATTTGCCAAAGCAAGAGAGGATTTTAAACGTTCAGATAAAAATAAAAATTGTCAACATTTGTCTTTTAATTAGACATTTTTTATCCAAAGAGTGTCAACAAAAAGAAAAGATGACACAGCAGACAAATCTTGGCTATGCTTAAAACTAAAGACTTGCATCCATTACACTATCCACAACTCTACTACATTTATAAGATATTAATAATGCAAGCAATAAAAAATAATTTCACATGTGAATAAGACCATCTGAAGAGCAACACTCACAAGAGAAAAAAATAAACTACTAAAAAAGGTGATGTATTATCTTCTTGAAAGCTCTGCAGACACTTGTTACGATGGTGCTTTTGCCCCCCATATGAGATGCTTCCTAAAAGTACCCTCTCTTAGAGACTCCCTGTAAATACTCTCTTTGCTTTGAAAGTATAGCTGAGAACAACAGGATTCAGAGGGAGGAAACGATCTACTGATGGTCAAGCAGTTACAGTGAAGCAGTATAAAGAACATCTTTCTTTCCATGTCCTACAATTTAAATCAATTTGTCATGTGTGCTTTCTTTCTTTTTCTTAAAAGCACTTTAATTCAAGGTGTAAGATGATCACAGTAACTATGAAGTCTGCTTCCATAACGTAACACTTCTCCAAAGATATGTATGGCAAATGTTTTGCCCATCTGAGTATTCAGTAATTCAGTATTTCATCTGAGTATTGCCCATCTAACTCAATTGTGAATTAGATGGTCTACTTGTTCTTGCATATTCTCTGAAAACATCTTACCTCATCATATCCAAACAGAGCTGCATAGAAATTTTCTACCATACTTCTCATATCTTGCTTTAGAACAACAGAGTTAATCTGAAAAATAAACCAGAAAACCATCTATATAGGCTGTAAAGAGGAGGTGATGACAAAATAGTATCAGTTCCATTTTAAGCAGTCAAGAAACAGTGCCTTGGCCTACATAGGTTAGGATTTGGCTGTAAGGAACAATGTTAGTGCAGTCAAACATTTTAGAACAAGACACAATATAGCTCTGTTAGTTCTGTACTTCACGAAAGTCAGTGTTACTCTGGATGTACGAATGGCAGAAAACCCCTCAGCCAACAGCACTGACATGTAACTACATGAGCAGAGAATAACTGCAGCTGAGGAAGGAGCAAAGGCAAGGCTGTCCTTTCAGTGGCAGCACAGGCTAAGATAATGAAGACTCCTCTACTTCAACTATTGAGCAGGTCTTGC
>JBCJKH010059268.1:0-29330 GCA_039877255.1 Loriculus beryllinus | reverse complement strand
TCCAACCTGGCCTTGAACACTGCCAGGGATGGGGCAGCCACAGCTTCTCTGGGCACCCTGTGCCAGCGCCTCAGCACACACATAGTGAAGATTTCCTTCCCAGTATCTAATCTAAATCTCGTCTCCCACAGTTTAAAGCCATCACCCCTGGTCCTCCCCATACATCCCTTGTCCAAAGCCACTCTCCAGGTTTCTCCTGGCTGTTTGGATCAACACTGGCCAAGCTCAGCTCTGGTGGGATGAGGATGAGGCCAGGGATGGTGCTTTGCTCTCCAGCCTCCTCAGCCCAAAGGCTCAGCTCCCCGAGCACCGTCTGCAGCTGCATAAACGCAGTTTCTAAATCCCCATCGCTCTGTGCAGCAGCCCATGGGCAGAGGGGGAGCAGGCGGCCCGGCTGCCCCACAGGATATAAATAACCGGGTGTACTGGGCCTGTTTGCGCCCGTAACCATGGCACAGGGCCCGTCCCGTGCTGCAGAGCAGCAGCAAAGCCCCGAGCCCTTCCCCATGCTCAGGGAAAGCAGAGCTGGAGCCAGGAGCCAGCCCAGCACCGCCGCGGCACCGGCACTGCCAACCCCAGCAAACGCTCAGAGCCGGGTCCACGACCTGGTTATTGTCAGTGGGAGAAGGAATGTGCTGCTCCGAGCACCCTCCTCCCTGCAGAGCCAGGGGTGCAGCAGGACAGCGCCTTTCCAGCACCCTGATGCAGACTAAAAGCAGGGCTGGGATGAGGAGCGGGCTGCAAACCTCCTCCTGCAGCCCAGCAGCACCCACAGCAGCAGCTCCAGACAACATCCCAAGGCACGCAGCAACCAATGGCCCCGACATCATTGTGCTTTGGCAAGCAGGAGCCGGAGCCTGCAGACAGCATCACCCATCGCCCTCGCACTGCACAAGTCTGCACCCCCCCTGTGACTCCCATCACCCCTCTTCACTATCCCCACGGGGAGCTCGGTCACAAGGCTCCTGTGCACGGTGCCAAGATGCTCACACGGAGCGGCCGAGATAGTTTTGCTCTTGAATCATCTGGCAAGGAGCTGGCTCAAGGAGGGGAAAAGGAACCCAGCGCGTTCTCAGCTGCACCTCTAGTGCGTGGTGGGCTTTGAGCTCCGGGACAGGCTTCCCCCAGCTCCAGCACCCAGGGACTCCACAGGGAATGGGGACCTTTGGGACACAGGGACATGAAGAGCCCCAAGAAGTCGAGGCAGGCTGACACCCCAAGTGCATTGCACAGAGGGTAGAGGCACCCAGAGGCAGACAGAGGGTCAGACCTAGGCACTAACTCAGCCCCACTCCAACCCTCATCCACACGGAATGCTGCTGAGCATCACCTCTGCACGCCCCAGCCGTGGGGAATCCCTCATCCTCAGGTACCCGAATTGGCACCTCCTGCTCCGAGTGAGGAGCAGCAAGAGCAGAAAGGGGAAAAAGAGAATTAAAAAAAATCAATGCCCAGTTTCAAATTGCGCCAAAGTCGCTTAATTTTATGCCCTGGTGACACCGCAGCAGGCTGGGAAATGCTGCGCCCGCTTTTCCTCCCGCTGGCGTGTCCCCCAAACGCAGCTCCCGTTTCAAGCTCGGGAAGGTGAGCAGAGCCAGCCCCATGAGCAGGACCCCTGCCCAGGGCACAGCCTCCCCAACCCCTTTGTCTGGGCCGTACAGGAGCAGGAGGCCACCAACCACACCAGCCCCTGTGGGCGATGCAGTGATGGCAAGTTACAACCCAGAGCAACAGGGGAAGCGGTTTCCCTGCAAACCCTCTGGGCCATGGATGGGTTGGGATGGAGCTGCTGCAGGCAGCAATGCCCAGCCTGGCAGGGAAAGCGCCCTCCCACTGGCCAAGTGGTGATGGAGGGATGTGGCGAGATGAGGGGAACACGGCATCAAAGCCCTCCTCCCTGCAGCAGGGACAACCGATCCCTCCTGCACACCACAGCCCTCATCAGGACCACAGCAGGACTGGAGCATCGGGAAGCTCAAGGACAGACCTGCTGTCAGCAGCCTGCTCCCTGGCCAGCGCATGGGGGGGACCTGCCAACTGCTGCCCTGCACCCATCAGCACCCTCTGTCCCTGCCAGCTGGGATCCCCATGGCTCCAAGTGAAGAGAGCCCAGTGCTGCTGCCTGGCATTGCTCAACCAGTGCCAGGGCTGCCCCAGGACCCCGCTCCCAAAACACACCCGTGGACCTGACAGCACCAAATGCAAGAGCAAGGGTGCCACGATCACCCCCCATGCTCCGTGCTCTCATCCTCTCCCTGCCCCAGGTACAGGGTGACACTTCCACAAAGGCAATGCCACCAAATCAACCCAGCGGCACCCAGTGAGGTCAGGGTGGCGGGCAGGGGCTTGCGGGTTGTTCCCGGTGCTGTCAGCTCAGTGTTCCCCAATCTGCTCCAGGTCAAACTGTTCTTCATTGAAGCGTTCCTCTAGGAACCAGGAAAGTGCTGAGCTGCGCTTCTGGTGCACCCAGCGGTTTCATAACCATCGACACCAGCTCCCAGACCCTGGCTCCCATCAGGCAGCCCCTTGGGGACCATGCTGGGGGGGGAAATGGCTGGCAAATGGCCCCAGTGACCCCGGCTGCAGGGAGAAGCCTCAAAGTGCAGCAGGAACAGCTTGAACTGAAACCTGCCCAGTGCAGCTCCCGGCTGCGGGACAGCCCCCGGCCGGGCAGCACCAGGCTGGGCTGGCAGCGCTGCCTGTGCCAAGGGCAGAAGCCTGCAGCGGGTCTCCAACAGCTCCATGCACAGCGCAAAGCAGGAGCTGGGTACGAGAGCAGCCTTCCCCTTGGCTTAAGAGAAAGGGATTGGGAAAAGAAGTTTTCATTTTGCCTTCTGGCTCTAAAGCCTTTAGGTTAATGCACTTGTCACGCTCCTGCATTTGCTCTGCAAGCTCCAGGGCTGGAAACTCTGATTTCAAGAGGACAAGGCACAGCTTTGCAATCCCAAGCGTCTGCCTCCATGGACAGCATGGGGTTAGAGAGGATGGGGCCGCCCAGTCAGCACCACACATCTCAGCCATGGCCCCTGCACGGGCACCCACATTCACATCACCCCCTTCCTACAAAGGCTGCAGCATGGGAACCCACAAGGATGCTCTGCACGGGACTCTGAGGGGCTGCAAAGCCCCAGCAGCAGCTCTGAGGCCATCAGGCCAGAGCCCAGCACAGCTCAGGGGCTGCAGACACTGTGAAGCCTGCAAACCACCCTGCATCAGCCCAGCCCCAAAAGCTGTCTGGGGTCAATTCTCCAACCAAGAGAGCCTGGATTTGTCCTTTAAACGGTACCAGCTCATCTCTGCTCCGTGCTCCTGCCATTAAATTGCTCCGGGAGGGAAGCGCGTTGCTCCTCAGCAGGTATTTCCATTCTAACAGCTCTCAGCCCCATGGAGCCAGACACCGCTCAGCTGAGCCTCAAGGACGGGTGCTGTGAGCAGCGTGGCCCTGAGCTCGGGCTCCCCTCACGTAGGGGTAACACCGCCCTCCTCTCCTTGGCACCCAGCGCTCACGTCCTGAGGCACCCAAGTTCCTGAGAACTCCACTGCACACAGAGGAAGCGGCTACTTTGGAGAGCCAGAAATGAGCCACGCTGACAGCAAAAGGCTTCACGGAACATTCGCCCACATCTTGCACCCACTGCGTCACCTTCCCGGCTGTGAACCCAGCGAGTGACGCAACCCCACATCCTCCGAGTGCCCCACAGCCTTTGTTCCTGCTGCAGACCGGGCACCTCTTGTTCACACAGGGCAATGACTGTCTCCTACAGCCGGGCGCAGGAGGGACCTGGGGTTCGGTGATGGGAGCAGACAGGTCTGATGTGGCTGTGTCTGGGGCAAAACATGCACAGGTTGGGAGGAGGAAGTGGTGGAGAACGCTCGGGCACACGAGTCTGAGCTGCGAGATGAGCAGGGCATCTCTCTTCCAGCACCTACACCAAAGAGTCTGGTCCCCCTCCTGCAGCGGGAGGTTTTCGCTGCCATCGTTAATTCCCTGCAGGAAAAGCTCATTTGAGGGCAGGATTTGCAGCGTAGGGATTCTTGTGGAAGCTCAGTGCAGGCGTTACAAATGGCCCCCAGGCTCTTCTCCCGCTCCCCGGGGAGCTGAGGTGCCCTCTCAGCCAGTGACTAATTCATCCTGCCTCCTGGATGTGCTCACCTCGGCAGGACCCGCGCTGCTGCCTCCTAATGAGCTCCCGCACCCCAGTAGCGGCCTAGCTCCGAGGGGAGGGCAGGAGGCAGGCTCGGCTCACGGTGGCACAGGGGTCTGAGCCCGCACACTGCACACACCGAGCACACAGACGGACACCACATCCCCCCCCCCCCCTCCCATGGCTGCAGGGGTGTCCCGGCAGTGTCCGGGGCAGTCCTGGGCTGGAGCATCCAGAACAACCCCCCCCCCCCAGCATGGAGCCTCCCCGCAGCCCCTGCGTGCGTTGTGAGCATCCCTGCTCCAGCTCTCGAAGCGAACAACCCCAAAGGGCTGAATTCGTTATTTAGCCCTGAGCTGCGCGTCTTGGAGAAGCTTCTTTGCAAAACCCACGGGTTGCCCGCGGAGCAGCAGCACCACAAACTGCATGGAGCCAGGGCAGGGAGCAGACGGGGCCCTGGGAGCATCCCAAGCTCCATCGCTGGTGAGGAGTGATAAAGTGCAGGGGACTGACGGCGGCCGTGACCCAGGAATGGGCGCAGCTCTTGGGGTACAGCAGCCAACGGCTGCAGGTACAAGAACACCCCTTCCCCACCTTCTGCCATCCCATCCGGGCACAGCTCCGGGGGTGCCGGGCTGGCACTTCTGCTGTCCCAGCGCTTCAGGTACACAACAGGACGAGGAGCCTCTTCCCACCCGGATCTACCCGGTCAGCCCTTGGGGAGCTCTGCCTTTGAGGCTCACAGAACCCGGCAGCAGCCGAGGGGCAGCGGGATGTGACCCAGCTCCGCGCCGGTGCCGCCGGGAAGGGGCTCGCTGCACCGGCGACACCAGGTCCCATCCCCCGGGCCGCGCTCAGCTCCCCGCAACCGGAGCCGATGCCACGGATCCACTCGGTCCCCGCTCACCCTTCCCCAGGGAACCCCGCAGCTCGCTGCTCCCATCGCTCCGACCCCGTTATCGGGACCCGTTACCGGGTGGCTTCCCCGCCACCAAAACACGGAGAAACTTCTCCGGTGGAACCCGGGAACCGGAGCTCGGTGCGGGGCTCACTCGGAACCACCCCTGCCCCTCGGCTCCCCGCGTTCCCTTCCCCTCGGGCACCGGCACCAGCAGCGCCCGACCGCGCCGTCCCACCGGGACCGGGACCCCGCTCCGCTCCCCCGCGCCGCCGGTACTCACATGAAGACGTGGTAGACGAAGGCCCAGCCGCGGGGCCGCTCCAGCACGTTGTACAGGCAGTTCTGGAGGCGGCGGCGGCAGCACCGCGGGGACCCGACGGGGCGGGGGGCGGCCCCGGGGCGCGGCCCCGGCAGCAGCCCCCGGCGGCGGGGCGGGGGGGTCCCGCCGGGCTGCCCGGTGCCGTCGGTGCGCACCGCGGTCAGCGCCAGCACCGCCCGCCGCTCCCCGCCGCCCTCCGCCCCGGCCATGGCGCGGCCCCGCTCAGGGCACCGCCGCCCGCTGCATTCCCCCCCCCTCCTCGCCGCCGCCGCCGCCGCTGCTCCTCCTTTGGACGCGGAGCGCCCCGGTCCCGCTCCCGGTGCCACCTGCCTTTAGCTGCCCGCCGCCGGGCCCTCCCCCGCGGGCAGGCCCGCCCCGCCGTACCTGGCCCCCGCCCCCGGGGCTCCGTCGGGACGGGGCTGCGGGAGGGTGAGGGGAGAGAAGGAGCGCGGGGCCGCTTCCACCGGTTTCCCCGGTGGGAGCTCCGGTGAGGTCGTGGGACCCTTCCCCGTGAGGGTCCTGGGGAGCGGGGGCTTCTGCTGCCCCCCAGCAGCGGGCAGAGGGTCCCGGCCACGGGTGTGAGGCACCCCAGGAGTGAGCATCCCAGAGCACGGGGTGTGGAGCATCCTGTGAGTGAGCATCCCGAAGCATGGGGCACGGAGCAAGCATCCCAAACCAGGGGGTGTGGAGCATCCTGGGATTCAGCATCCCAAACCGCATGACATCAGAGACCTCTGGCTGGAGCACCCCAGGCACAAGCTCCCTGGGGCAGCTGGCACCGACGCCCCCCCTGCTGCTTGACACAGAGCATCCCCACCCAGGACACCCATTTCCTCTCCTTTGCTCGGGGGCCAGGAATTGCTGGGCACACCGGGGTTTAGAGGGACACCAAATACCTGCAGGTGTGTTTCTCAGCTGTTTTCCCACCTGCCTGATGCCCCTCCACACAGCCTCCCGTTAACCGCTGGGGAAACTGAGGCAGGTGCTGGAGTCCCTTTCCCAAGCAATCCCAAGCCCCATCCCTGCTGTCCCCCTGCACCCTCTGTGCCTTTGCAGCAGCGGGGTCCTCCCACCCCGCGCAGGGCTCAGAGCAGAGCAACCTAAAGCCTTTGGTTGGTGAATTATTTAACGTGGTGCTGGAGATCCTGGCACGGGCCCTCTGAGCACTGCGGTCTTGGGGAGCTCCGGGGAAACGCACCATAAAGTGGTTATTTTAATAGACAACAAAGAGCAAATGTTATTTACTGGTGCACAGGGACTGGTGCTGGTGAAACTCACCCCAGGAACCAGCCCGCATTCCCCCCCCCCCAAAGGATGCTGCCCCATCCTGCTGCTGCTCAGCCCTCACTGCAGCGAGAGCCGTGTCCATGGAGGCTGAGATCCTGTGAATCCAACCCCAGTTCTCCCCAGGGAATCTCCTCTGTGCTCCCCTCCTGCCCTCACCCCCTCTGCCAGGAACTCAGCTCCTGGACCATGGCCCTGGCTGCGCTCAGGGTG
The DNA here is from genome assembly GCA_039877255.1 of Loriculus beryllinus. Classification (NCBI taxonomy): domain Eukaryota; kingdom Metazoa; phylum Chordata; class Aves; order Psittaciformes; family Psittacidae; genus Loriculus; species Loriculus beryllinus. The sequence continues at coordinate 22,468 of JBCJKH010059268.1, read as the reverse complement.
CCCCTGGAACGCCTCAGCTCTGGCAGCGGGAGCACCTTGACCTTCCCCGGCTGCCTTCGGTTCAGCGTATTCCCAAGGTTTAGGTTTCACCTGGTGATTGATTAAAGCCTCCGGGCTGCGGCGGGGGCAGAGGGAAGGTGACCTGGAAAGGACTGCGGCCAAGGTGGGCGCTCGCTGGAGAGGAGTCGGGGTGGTTGTGGAGTTGTTTCATTGCTGCTGTGCCCCACCGCTGGATGGGGAACATCCAGGCTGGTGTGCAGGGAGGCACCGGCGGAGCTGCTTGTGTGTGAGGAGCTGCTGAATGATTCTGTTTTAAACAAAGACGTCACTTCTCTAAACTGTGCTGGAATCCGAGCGCTGCTCTGGAGTTAGGGGTGAGGGTTCATCCCCACCAGCCACCCTGCCCGCTGCGGCCGCTCTGGGGCCATGGAGTCACCACGTTAATGCCCATCCATGCCTCACAACCCCGAGAACCATGATCCATCCTGGCGCTGGGAGGGTTTGGGATGGAGCCAGGGAGCCTGAACCCGCACGGTGCTGATCCCTCCGTCAGAACCGGTGGGGGTTTTGGGAAGCCACCCCGGGGTCCCGCAGAGCGTCCTTCCCATGCGGAGCTAAAGAGGATTCCCGAGGCCGGGCGATGGCGAGCGGGGAGGCGGCGCGCTCGGAGCCTGCTGCCCTCTCGGGATTGCAGCTCCGGTTCCTGGCACGGGCGGGAGGCCGGGATTTGCATCCACAGGATTTCCAGTAAGTTTTGCAGTCCTGGTATGCGGCTGCAGGGCCGAGGGCTGGGAGCGGGGCAGGCGGGACCAGGGCGAGCCCAGCACCGGAGCCAAGCCTCAGCCTGGCGCCCTGGGCGTGGGGGGACACTGGGGGTGGCATCGCGGTGGGGAGGATGCAGGCAGCCCCATCCATGCCAAGGAGATGGGTTTGGCCCTTGTTGGCCCGGACAGTGAGGGACGGACGAGGCCTCGGGGGACCCGGGACGCTTCCTGCAGGGGATGGGTCAGGGCCTTGGCTCCGCTCCCCAGCTCCACAGGAGAGGAAGGAAGCGGGGATGAGGGCTTCAAGAGAGCTTTGCACCCCTGGCTCTGCAGCCGCGGCTCGGCAGCTCCAGGGCGCTTCACACCCAGATTCCTCCCCGGGAAGATGCAGGAAATTCCCGCAGCAGGGAAGCTGCAGCGCTGCTCCCCAAGGGAATGCATCCTGCTGCAGGTGGGAGCCCAGACCCTACACCAGGAGAGGCTGCGAGAGGGCAGCTTCACCCCAGTGCCTGGGTGAGGGTTGGCCAAGCACCAAACCCCATTAGCGCCAAACCCCATCAGCATCAAACCCCATCACAGCTCCAACCCCAGCAGCGCAGCTTGTGCTGAGCTCATCAGCCCAGAGCAGAAACGGAAACTCAAACCGATGCTTCCTCATCAGCTTTCACCCCCCCAGCTCCCTGGACGCGTCTGGACTCTGCCATCTCCATCAGCACCCATCAGCAGCCCCTGCAGAGGGCCCCACACGTCCCTCAGCCCTCGGGAACGCGCCCGTCCTCCTCCATCGCCCCCCATCACTCGATTTGCCATCAGGCTCTCTCGGAAGATACCCAAAGTCCTCATGCAGGAGATCTGGCTCCCGTTAACACCCGAGGTTCACCGAGCTGGGACGGACAAACGAGGTCAGCTCTTTCCAAAACACGCTGTTCCCTCTCCCTGAAATACTTGTTCAAGGAAGCGAGGGCACTCCGGAGCCTCACAGAGCCTTATCTCCACTATTAGCTAAACATTAACACAACTGGCATTAACTGCCTATTAAACTCCCACACTCCAGGGTGGGATCCGTCTGCGACCATCGAGGCGATACCGAGCGGGTCAGAAGCAGCGTCCCCGTCAGCTGGAGACAGAGACTGCCGCCGGAACCCCCTCTCCATTCCGGAGCTGCTCCTCATTCCCATTTTCCACCCTTTAAGCGGTTTATTCCCACTGAAATGTGAACCATTCCACCCAATTCCCGGCGCAGCGCTCACGGGTGCCCTCTCGCGGTCGGTCCCAGGAACGGAGCGTTCACACGAGGCGCGTTTTTCCCGTCCAAGCTCATCTTTTCCACGCACAGGAGATGCTCCTCCAAAGCATCTGGATGATGATGCCTGGGAAGGCGCCGGGCTGCATCATCCCGCTGCTGGCTCCCACGCACCGCAGGGCCAGGGAAAACACTTAAAACCAAGTAAAGGAACACTTACAAAGGCCGGGAGGTGCAGCCCGTGCAGCAAGGTCCCGCAGCCGACTGGAAGAGCCAGGTCCAGATGAGCAGTTTGCATCAGTGAAGGGTTGGAGAGTTTTCCTTCCTCAAGCAGGACAAGGGGCACCCAGGTGCTGCTCCTCACTCCAGGTCCCTGGGCACTGCAGGGGAGAGCACGACAGGGATGGGCCAAGGCTCCTCCTCGCTGTGAAACCGCAGCACACTGAGTGCTGCTGGCAGGGAGCAGCAGGAGCCAGCGCTGGCACCGCACAAAGCCACGGAGCCACTCCTGGACCAAGTGCCAACTGTGTCACAGCGTGAGGCTCTCAGTTGGACTCGCACCCACGATCAGCCAAGACCTGAGTGACACTCAGTGACCCAGCACCACCGGGGCACTCGCAGTGTGCTCTGTTAAACCTGCCCCGAACCCCTTCCCTGCTCCTGGATGAGCAGGGAAGCTGCAGGGAGAGGTGGTGGTGCAGGCCTGCACTCAGGCATTAATCAGTGCATGGAGCCCCCCCTGCTGTGGGAGGCAGCCACAGAACCCCCATCTCCCCATCTGAGCCCTCATCCAGCCCACCCTTAAACGCTGTTGCTGGTTTCACTACTTCAGTGGGGTATTTTCCAGGGATTCAGGATGCTCTTTGCTTGGCAGATTGACACCAGGCCCTGGGGCTTAAAGAAAGCACACACGTTATCTTACAAAGGAGATTTATTTCATTTTATGAAGCTTATATTACATGCAGGGACTGCAGCTGGTACAACAGTTGACAGCAGGGCTGGGGTTTGTCCACACTTCCATTAGTGTTCCTGGAATAAACCAGGCCAAATTAAAGAATCTTTTGCCCTTAGAAAATACAGTCATAATATAAGGAATGGGGTTTATTTGTTTTCACTTTAATTACTCCTCCCCTGCTCCCTGCCCTCGAGCTGCATGTAGCCAATGCTCTGGCTTACCAAAAAAGGAGGCAGGAGAGGAAAATCTAACACACACATTCCCCCCACTCTTCTAACAAACCACTGAGATGGGAGGACTGAATCTAGCTCTAGTCAGAGAGAAAACACAAACAGAATACTGGGAATGAGGCTCTTACAACAAACCAGATGCAGCACCCTTTAATTGTACTAGATAAAAACGTTTTACACGTTGTTGTTGTTGTTCAATGAGATGCTACAAACTCCTTTTGATGAGTTCTCTTTCAGGTTTTACGGGTTTGAACAAGCAGCTGAATACACAGAAATATTGATTTTAAAAATAAAAGTATTGCATTCTTGGCAGTGTCTGTTGGATATTCCCTCATAGCCACCAGAGGAAGGTGTACAGTGCACCGGAGACCGCAGCCTACTATAGGCTTAATACCGAGTACAGAGACACAGAAGCAGATGTATTCATCAGAGCAGGGCAGGATGGCACACGTCAAGCTGGTACGTGCTCCTTCCTACACAGAGACAACTTGCTCCAAGGTTCCTGCTCAGTCCCCTGTCACTTGTGTGGCTTGGCCATCTGAGGTCTGGTTGGTGGACTGGATGAACATGGGCTGGGTGATGTCCTGGCCTGCAGGCATGGTCACTTGCTGGATCTGATAAAGTTGCTGGCAGAGACGGAAGGAAGGGAAAGAAATGACTGTCAGTTCTCATCATACCCAGTGTCAGTTCCCTCTGAGCAGAACAGGGTGCATTAAGCCCACAAATCTAATGGTGGCCTTAACAACTACTTGCAGGTCCAAGTAAAATCTATCCTCCTGAAAAAGCAGGCCAAGAAATCACTGCTAGACATTTGCTGCTAAATCCTAACAAAGTCACCCTGTGAATTTCTGATCACAGAATCCCAGACTGGTTTGGGTTGAAGGGACCTTAAATCTCATCCAGCTCAAACCCCCTGCCACGGGCAGGGACACCTTCCACTAGAGCAGCTTGCTCCAAGCCCCATCCAACCTGGCCTTGATGCCCAGACTGAGCTGGTTAGGACTAAAACAGATCCCACCCAGAGTGCAAGGGACTGGATTAACTGAGAGTGAAGGCAGCAGAATACAGGGAATGAACCTGAATTAAGACAGGCCCAACATCCACGTACCCTGCTCCTGGTCAGGCTTGCCAGCAGTAGCAGGGCTTTATCAGGAGGAGCAGATTTGCTAGAACATGCAGACTTCTGGACAGTCTTTCTAGCCCTTGACTTCACAAGGGGGTAGGACCCAGGGACTCCAAGTTCTTACCTGTCCGTCTGTGAACTGGCTGAACTGCTGCTGCCCTTGCTGGACTTCTGTCTGCGTTATCTACAAGGGTAAGAGAAGGATGATCATTGACAGCACTTTGCAGAGGGTCAGAACCGCACTAACAACATTGTGCTGCTGCTTTTCAAGAGCTTTTAGACTCTTTTGAACATCATTACCCCACGATGTGGTAAGATGCAGCTTATGCCACCAGCTCAAAATCATGCTCGTGCTCATGGCAAGTCAAGAACAAAGGACAAGGGATTCAGGCCTTCCAAACCAGATACAACCATCTCCTCTTTGACTTAGAACGTGGCCTTCAGGATCACAGAAAAGCAGCAGCCTTCCTATCCTCTGAAGGCAGAGAAGAATCCCTTAAGAGACCAGCCTCAACAAGAACATGAGAGAACCTTCTGGCAGCAACACTGGTCTTGATGACACCTCTGAAACAGCTTTCCTGAGAGGCTGCACAGCTGCTTCTCCCTCACCCAGCCAGAAGGAGCAGAAGTAAAGAGAAGGTTGATGAACTGGAGTTTTACCAGCAGTCAGCTCAGAAGCAGCATGAGCTTTGTACAGTGACACACACACACACACACATATACGCATGCACCTTTCACATACAGGTAAAGGAGGCTTCCTCTACGCTCCTTGCTTCATTATTCTGACGAATGTAAAGGGAAGAAAAAGAAATGCAGGAAACCTAGCCCAAGAGTTGGTAAATTCGACTGGGATTTGCAGTTTCAGGAGCTGGGGAACAACACTTTACCAGTTCATGTCAGCCCTGCTGTTCCCGTGCATACCTGCTGTGCATTGGTTGCAAGCGTCTGGATCTGCCCCTGGACTACCTGGGTGCCTGACACAGGTTGGGCTAAGCGGATATACTGCAGCTGGCCAGCATTCAACTGAACCTGGAGACAAGTGGAGGGGGCAGGGAAAGAAAATTAAACAGGTAACTGTAACCTGAAACACACAAACCTCCCTTCTCGTTTCCACAACAGGAGCCAGAGTAACAGATGACACCGGGAAGCTTCGCTTGATTAACGGTTTAGATGAGTAACTACCACAGACCCTGCCAAGCAAGAGCGAGCTCCACAGAACTCCTGCACGCTCCTATTGTAAACCCCTGAGGAAGCCCAACATTACCTCTTGCTTCAGAACAGGGGTGGTCAGTTAGCAGCTGAAGCACATTAACTGCTCCATTTCAGAGAGCTTTGAGAACGCTTCTTTTTGGTTACGAGAACTGAGTTACTACTTTGATGTAGCACTTCACATAAAGAAAGCTGTAGGAGCTAGCTGCACATAATGACACTCCTATCATATCCTGCCAAAGAAATATTACAGAATATACGGGATACTTTCACACAAATAAAGACAGCAGAGATGACAAAACCCAAGGATATATTTGGAAGCCTTCAATGCAGCTCTCTGCCAATATACATCAACCCCCACCTGGCAAAGGCCGGCACTTTCTGTGCTGATGCTTTGTGTATAACATTGAAACACAAATTTATTTCCTACAACCCTGATCTTGCAAGGGGAGATGCTTGGGGGTGTGCGATATGAAGACATTGTCATCACGCTAACCTGTGACGTAAACAGCTAATACACATCTGAGAAGCAATAAAAGGGTCACAGCATGATTGATACTACTGTTGAGTTTTTCATTTTGTGTTATTGAACTTCAGGACATTTAGATGTCTTAAGGTTAATTATATACAGAAAAAGGTTTTCAGTTTTCTTCATTTTACAAAGGGGAAAGAAGGACATACAAAATACTTCACGAACTGCTCACTGACAAAGGTTCAAGTGCCTAGAACTCAGCCTTGGCATTTACATAGAGGCTGCTGACTCCACCAGCCGTGGCTAAAAGCTCCAAGATTATTTCAAGAGCAAATAAACTCCACATGAACATCAACATTTCAATAAAGAATTTGCTTCTGCACTGAGATCTGCCAGCAGATTTTGTTTTTCACACTGGGGGCTTCCTACTTCCATTTTAACTCCACCATGAACTGAACGGGTGAAAGCGATTCAAAGAGTGTTCTGTCAGCAATGAGAGCCAGCTCCAAAGCCCAGCGAGGTCTGGTGAGACACTGGTTAAGTTTCAAACAGAATTAATGTAGTCAAACAAGTGATGACCATTTCACTGATGCACACACTTCCTCCCAGGTTGTCTCGGTTTGTAAGTCACCTCTCCACAGGCAACCCATGGTGCTAACCAGTAAATCACAGCAGAGATGTGTACACGGGATCAGGAGCATGTGGGAAACCAGCAGAGAACATTGGTGAGATTCTCTTGACACTCCTGCAGTTGCCAGAGGCACGATCGGCTTCATAAGAGTTGTGAACTGTCACATTAGTGTTATGAAAGATTCTTTGCTAAACCCTAACACATACCATAGAGAAAAGGAACTATGAGAAGACAGCACTAACTACAACAAGAGAGAAAGGAAACCCAAGGGAAAAATCAGACAAGCATAGCAGAAGAGCAGAACAGGCAGCAGCACTGAAGAGACCAAGGGCTGAAATTCTCATAAATCAAACAGGCCAGGGCATTACAAAGCTCCTGTAGCGAATGCACAGCTCCATGCCCTATTTTACTTCACTCTCTCAAGTGAGCAATGGCAAGATGCTTCCTTCAGCACAAACTTGATTCTTCAACATCTTGCGATTAAGAAAAATCCTCTTAATAACAGTGCAAACAGCATCTCTGCTAGATCCAGAAGTGTGAATTGTGACTGTTTCGTTAAGACACTGCTCCAAAGTTGCTCTGTTTCAGAGTCCTAGAATTGTTAGAGATTCAAGTCCTCCCAAAGACAAAAGATACCACACTCAGCAGTGTAAGGAGCTTCTGAGCACCAGCTATCTGTTCTTAGATGCTCTCAAGCAAGAGGAAAGTAGAAACACGTGCTTGGCCAAAAGCAGACATCAGAGACGAGCCTTCAGTCCCACACTCCTAGAACACGGGACCACTTGCAATTGGATCCTCCTATGCAGAGAACAGTTCTTTCAGCAGGTTACAGCCCCCTCACTATAAAGAATCCCTTCTCCTAGTAGATGTCCAATCCTCCTCCTTTTAGCGAGTTACAGAATTCACTGGAGACAGCTGGAAAACAAGACTGAACTGTTCTTTTTACTGCTGAACTAAAGGAGGACGCTGCAATGTTCAGTGCTGCTCTAACGGACTCACTGAGACTGGAGGTAGAGATCTCTTTCCAAAATGCTCTGTAGAACGAGCATCTCGGAGGGACTTTCATAAGGAAAGGAAGTAAAAAAGATGTAAAAAGAAAGGCAGAGAAGAGCACAGGGAAGAGAAAGGTTGCCCGTAGTAAAGCACCGTAGTTGACAAGCAATTCACTTCCTTTCTGACCACCACCTTAAGCCAAGCAGTAGGAATTAGCTGGAGACTTCAAGAGGTGAAAAGAATTCGGAAGTGGGTAGGAAAAATCTGGCAACACCCACAACTGAAACCTTCTTCAAGATGCTGTGACAAAGCACGAGCGTTTCCAGCCATAAGGAGGGAAGCTCCACAAGTCTTGAAGAGCAGCACTGCTGTGAAAGCTCAGCTTAACAACAGAAATCAAAGGCAAAGTGAAATGTTGGTCTTGGTCACTCACTGACCTTTGGCTGCTGGTTAAGTACACACAACTGTACAGATTTTTCTTTAAGAGGTGTGAAATTTTCCAGATGGGAACCAAAAGACCTGGCTTTGTTGTGAATGGAAGTTAACACAGAGGGGGGAAAAATGTGACTTTTTTGACCCATGTGTTTACCTGGGACACATGCCAGAATGTCACTGCTGATGGTGAGTACTCAAAATCTCTTTTCTTACAGCTACAGCAAAGTCTATATTGATGTGAAAGTGAAGAAGTATCTTCTGGCTTTGCAAAGCTGTTCCTTCAACCAGCCCAAAGTACTTGTAGAAATATTTCTTATAACATAGAAGTTTATTAATAACTCACAGATGGCACCTTTCCCACTCAGTCTGCCCAGTCATGACTTCAGATTGCAGAGGCAGAACCAAGTAAAGGCAAAAGAAGTCAATTATGCTTTATTGAACCCAAGCTGGAGCAAAGAACTGAGGATTATCCAGGAAATACTTATTGCTTCCTAATGGTAGCTATTTCACTCAGGGGCAAGTGCTGGATTATCCAGGAAATACTTATTGCTTCCTAATGGTAGCTATTTCACTCAGGGGCAAGTGCTGGGGGTGGGCAATGTGTCTACACTAGTGGGTAGATTTATTTCCCTCTTCATGTCGCACCTGGTTAGTTTTCCTCTCTAAGTGCAGGAAACACACCACTCAATCCAAACTTCCTCTTCCAGTTAAAAAAGCACACGTCTGCATTCTCGTGCCAGAACACCAGCAGACAGTTTGCTCTCAACACTGTGAGACATTTCTCCTGGCAAAGCCTTACCGGGATTTGCTGGATTTCTCCTGTGTTGGTGATGATCTGCTGCATGACTTGCATGGTCTGCCCCGTCCCACTCTGAGCCTGCTGGCTCTGGCCTTGCGGCTGGGCCTGCACTATCTGTACCTGCTGGCCTTCTCCGACCTGCATCGTCACAGGGGTGGTCTGCATTCAAAACAAGCATAAGGACCAAGCAAGGACTGAACAAGAGCAAAACAGCCACAGGATACAAAGATTGCAACAGACAGATTGCTTCCTAGACCCACGGTTACTTGTTGATCCATAAATCACCACAAATGGAAGCCAGGACCTAGAGGACCCTTGTTAGTGAGATATCTGAACACCTAGTTGTGAACAGAACACACACTTCTGGCCTATACTGGCTGTTCTGAGCAGTGAGATCAGGACACTGCAGTACACACACGGGTGAGGTGAAGGTTTCACCAGCTACACTGACCTGCAGAGCCTCTGAATGCTGCTCATGGCTCACCTGCCCTTGCTGAGGCTGGGCGATGATGATCTGTCCTGGCTGGATGGTAGTTGTAGACGTGGTGGTCTGCTGTCCTTGCTGCTGCCCCTGAACCTGCACTGCAGCAGGCTGCTGGGCAAGGGTGAAGTAATATTGCACAGGCTCAGCTGGGGTCACAGCCTGACGTACCTCTTCCTGCAGCAGAAGTAAAAGCCAGGTAAACAGGGAGGGAACAGATACATGCACCAGAAGACTTATGAAGCCTCATCCGTTACCAAACTCTCTTCTTAGCCTAACACAAATCTCAATCTAGCTCCGACATTAACCCCTGTGAATAAAAGCCACGGACTTGATGTACCCTGTTGTGCCTTTACTTAAATCCAGCTTCTCCAGAATGGTAACAATTTCATCTTGTACCATAACTTAACAGTTATGCTGATTCTGCTGGTGGCGGGAGTATCTCAACAGTGGGGAGAAACAAAAGGCTCTGCTCTAGCTCACTGTCAGAAGCACAGGCTGAAATGCTGCTGGTTTGTTTTATTTAAGTATGTCTTTAGAAGGGAAAAGCCTCTTGTGATTAACAGTGTTTTAGGCACAGAAGTGGATTATCAGAGCTGATGTGCATTGCAAGCTGTTAACGCTCAAGAAGGCAAAATCTTAAGCTTCTCAGAGGAGCAGCTGGATCCTGCACACGCGGAAGCTGCGGACACAGACGTTCACTCCATGGCAGAAGGCGTAAACAATCCTCTCCCAGCCACCTCGAGTTCACAGCTGAGAGTGTAGGATGTTTACACGTGCTACAACATGGTAGTTCACACTTACACCAGGCTGCTTGGCTCCCCTGCGTTAAATGAGGCTTGCTCATGGGTTACCTTCAGTACATCCAACTGGACAGGAGAAGAAAAATCCACATTACACAGGACCAATACATGTTGGCTAGATGGGCAGCAGGCTTGAGTAAAAGAGCCTGTTTGCTCAGATGCAGGTCTCTCAGAGGAAGGAAAGACTTACTATTGGGAGGTTTTTAACAGCCTACAGAAAATCACCCCCCCAAAGATGAAGCTGCTCACAGCTGGCTGTAATCAAGATGTGACTTCTAAGCTTGGCTCTCAGAGCAAACACTGGCACTGTCCCATGGTACTGCACACCACTGCAATCAGACACTCACCATACTTCCTACATATGGGCGCTTGCTGATTATTCCTATTTGCTTCATCAAATCCTTTGGGGAGGGATTAATAACAAATATAAAATATATATTCAACAGAGTATATCTCAGTCAACCACAAGCTGCATGCACAGGAGAGCTGTGGCTGCTTCTGTATAGCCCAGTCCTCAGACATGCTATTTCTAGAGCGCTCCAACCCTTCATTCCTAGCTGAATCCCCTAACAACTAAAGCAACTGAATACTTCTGTAAGCATCTATTCCAGGCTAAGCTGCATTTGCTACAGGCAAAAATGGCTTTAAATCCAATCCTACTTGAACCACGTTGTATCACATCGTTTGCATCTTTTATTTTCCAGCCATGGCTTCAGTTACCAGAGCAACATAACAGTGATGGTTTCATTCCCAGCTCTTCCACGTAACTACCACTAACTTGTCAAACAGTGGTAGAGAGAAAACACAGACTGTGCCCCCAGGCAGAGGTGCAGGCTGCCAACCCACCCGCAGCCACTTTTCAACGCTCTTGAGGCAAAGGAGTGTTTTCCACTGCAAAGTCCTAACTACATTCTTATCAGGCAGCTGCCTCTTCATTAAACTTCCCTTTCATCAGAAGCGTTTCTGGCGACACAGCAGTGTTCACAGCCAGTGGATGTATCAGTGACAGACGGATCTCTAAAGCCTTTTTCAAACCAAAACCCAACAGTGTTTCACTGCTGATGCTGTGCAATCCAAAAGACTGATGTATCATCAAGACACGTTAACCAAGCAACCTACATGCATCTAACACACTACTAAAATACTTCAGGCATTCATTTGAATACAGAACTAGAATGTTCCATAATCAGAACATTCTGATGTGAGTCAAAAAACTCCAGCAAGGAGAAGATATGGGCAATGTTCTCCCTCCCAAACATGGAGTACTTCTAAAAATAGCTCTACAAAGTAGAATAACCAAATGAAGCACCTAAAAGAACTGAATCTGCAATGCCAGAATTAACCTGTGCTATCTCAGGCTGCTTACAGAGCAGAGCAAACCAAATGTGGGTTTTCTTTCCCCCCCATGAAGTGAAGCATCAAGAGCAGCTGTGCATTTTTGATGTAATACAGAACTCATGATCTTTGGCTAAATCGTCTCTGCTGCAGGGAGAAAACAGAGAATGCAGGGAAGGAACTGTGCCACGCTCCCGCATGTGATGCTCCCTGTATGTGCAGAACAGAGCTCCAAGCACACCTGGAATGAAGCCTTGGGATGCTGCTCACTTTAACCCCAGCTGACTGTGGCAGCAGCATGGACTGTCCTGCCTAGATTGTGACACAAAAGATGTTTTCCTTGCCAGAAAGATGTTCTCCAGCTTCTCCAGTAGCACTCACTTGGGAAGGTAAACGACCACCTTGGATTTTTTCAAAGACTAACACACTGCAAACCTTCCAAAGCAGCAGAAAACCAGCTGAAAGAATTGTTGTAACAATCACTGAACTGGTGACCTTTCAGCAGCAAAACACCAGGTTTTTAGGTGAAGGAGAGAAATGAGTCTACCAGGAGCTGCATTTGGAGCAGCAAGACCGAGCTTCAACCCCACCTCATTGCCTTTTCAGCACTGTCTCAAGCATGGAGGGAAACAAGTGCTTTGTAAAACAAGCAGCTTGTGAAATTTCAAAGACCCTGTGCTCAGATGAGCGTGGCAGCCTGCTGCTGTAAACATCCGACTGAAAGCCCCCTTAACAGCTTAAAGCTTCCAGTCAAGGATGTTTACAGTAGCCAGGACTGCCCCAAAGGAAGCAGAAGCAAAGGAGTCTTTTTCCCCCTTTACAAGTCAAAGGATGCAGCCTCAGCACACTTTCTAAAGTTAGTTTTTAACACTGGCAATACTGGGTATGAGAACTATTTAGTAGTTTTTGTTCTCATGTCTGACTTCTGTCAATCTCAAGCTCTATTTCTACTAAAAATCTGAAGAACATGAAAACTACTGTAAATACATATGTAAAAGAGAGAGGCACAAACCTCATGTTTAATCTGATCCTGTACTGTCTTAGCAACTCTGTTTAACTATAGACTGAAGTCACCCCAAGGAAAGGACAATCCACAAGGCCTGTTTGTGTCTCACCTGCCGCTTTGGAGGCTTCAGTTCGTCTCTTGGAACAATATCAATAAGAAAGTCAAACTGGTCAAACTTTGTAATGGCCATGGCAATGTCATTCCTCTAGAAAAAAAACAAAACAGAGAAAGGCATTCTTTATCTTCAGAAGTCAAGTTTGTCTCTGGATAACTACAGTTAAGAGCTTCATAACTGAGTCAAGTGAGGCCTCCAAGATGCGCAACAAAAGGTGCTTTTACAGCCATCTACTCACCCACCAGGCCCCATCAGGCTGTCCACAATACTACAGCCGTAATTCAGCACTGAGGGCTCATGACAACCACCATAAGCTTTTTAGCACATTAAAAAACAGGGTGAATTCTTCTAAAAAACATTTTGAAACCCCAAAGTGAACTAAAATGAAGCTTTGCTGGATGGCTGCTCCACGAAGCAATGTCTGCAGAGCCTCTGAGCTGGGCAGGGATTAAAAGAAAGAAAAAAATTAAGTATTACAGGATCTTATTCAAGGCAGGGGAATCCCAAGAGATGGTGAGAACAAGCTTCAGCATGTGGATGAGCAAAATGGGCAGAAGAAAGCATGAAGATTAAAACACACTCAGCAAACTGGCCAAACACGTATCAGAAAAAGGATGTGCAAGAGCCAACGAGCTTCTGTGAAAAACTGGCAAGGTAAATGTCTGCTCCAAGCAGCTTGGAACTTTGCTTTCATACCGTGCCTGAAAAAGAAATCTAAAGAATAGCATTAGGTCAAAGCATTAAGGACCTGCATAAACAGTAACCCAGCAATAAGTCATCACTTAAATGTATATGCTTAAGATCTGAAACAACCCCCATGATACAAAAAAGCTGAATTTCTTAATAAAACCACAACAAAAGAAGTACTGTGTCATTTTAAAACCCCTGCAAGCCTTTTTACAAAGCTGGGCTAATTGAAGAAGCTGTTAAAAGTCTCATTAGTTGAAGATAAAACTGTAAAGCATATATATATATACATATACATATGAACAAAATTTGAGACACAGATGCCCATGCTGCCTGATGAGGAGGTGAAATCTGAAAGACCATCAACCCTCTCACTTCGTGCTAGCTGACATTTCTAAACCTCACACTGCCTTTGGCATTTAACTGCCAAACAGTGATCACACACAAAGCCTGAGAGACTTCTTTTGTTCTGCAGGCAGCACGTGTTACAGAAGTGTCTTCACCAGGAAGAAAACTTGGCCCGAACAGACGCAGCTCCTGTTCCATTCTCCCTGCTGAGAACTGGGTTCAATCCAGTCTCCTCGGGAATACACTTCCATAACTCAGACCACTCCAAGTTTTCTTCTCAAGTACTTGATAAGCAGCAACTGCATTTCTGCAGTTGGACTGATTGCGTGGAGCGCAGCTGTTGGGGAAGGCAAGACAGGAACCAAAGCTGAGACAATTCGAGGTCTTGCATGTTAGGATCAGGTTTTAAGTACAATTCTGAAATAAATGGATCCATCCAAGCTTGAAAACTGTTAAGAGGAAGTGCCTAAGTCAGCATTTCTACTCACACAGCACCTTGATCGTGGAATGTCTATCAAACACATCCTTTGACAGTGACTGTGTTAAAACCTGAATTAAACAAGTAGCATTAGACCAGTTTAGTGAGGATTGAACAGCTGGATGCCCATCCAATAGGACAACTTTGGACTGAAATCAGATGTGTCTCCTTGCCACCACAGCAAACTCAGGGCCAGGGTACAGGAGTGTGACATGGTCCTAAATTTCTCACCTCTGATCTGAAGGCCTGAACTGATTGTTGGTATAGTTTCAATTACTTCTAGTCAACATGCCAGACTAAAAATTAATGGAAGAAGACCCAAACACAACCTTAAAGAGTTACAGTTTACTCCTGAACCACTAAAAAATGACTATTATTGAGGGCCCTTCAATCCAGAAAAAGCAGTCACCTGCTCTGGAGGAGGGCATTTTCGTTTTCATCTCGATTTATCCATACAATCATCTACAGGTTTACATCAGAACTACTAGCGAAAACCAAACCAACCACAAGTTGACCACCACAGCCACCCGAGTCCTCACAGCAGGTCACAGTTAGCTCCCAGCTGCGGCTCTGGTTTGCTTTTGCTGTTGTTGCTTACAGCATTTCGGTTGCACTGCGCTCTGTGCATGGTACACAGGTTTGTACTGGTAAACACAGACACTAAAGGTACTGTCCACAAAACATGCTTCATATTATGGAAACAAAGAGCTGGGAAGTTGGTGAAGCAGCTGAAGGCTGGGTGGGAGCAGCTCTGTTACCTGCAGCGTCCTGCGCTTGTTATCCTCTGTGTGTATCCACGCTCGCAGAGTCAGCTCTGTTATGAATATCTGGGCAGCCTTTGCGAACAGCACTGGAGCTTCTGCACTGATCATCTGCAATCAGAGTCCCAAAGAGTCACCACATTCTAGTTAAACACACTGTGAACAAGACTCGGCATCTAAAGTTTGACTCCCAAGTCTGCTTCCTCTGGTCAAACGTCAGCTCCATGAGGTCACAGAGACCTTATAAGTCTTTGAAGGATGCATGTAAAGATGGGAACTCCCTTTGCACAAGGGGTCACATGGAAAAGACAAAGGGTGATGGGCACAAGTTATTCCCAGGGAGATTCTGACTGGATACAAGAGGAAAATTTTTCCAAGTGAGAACAACCTGGAATAATCTCCTGAGGGAAGTGGTAACTCCCCAACACTGAGCACTGTCAAGATTCACTTGGGTGCTGGGCCATCTGTCTAGGTCATGCTTTGCCTAGCTAGGTTGGACCAGATAATCCTTGAGGTCCCTTCCAACCTGGGATTCTAGGATTTGATGGTTCTATTGTACTTCATCATGGCCAGTGAACAGCATCAGTGCACATTCACCAAGACGGTGTCAGCAGCTTCTCCCAGCAGTGCCCTGGCATGTGCATAAGGGATCTGGCAACTGAAGAGGACGGGCTGAGGGCTCATTGTAAAACCTGGCCCTTGCTTTATCGTTACATTTCTGTAGTTTGGGGTGAATGCCAACCTGCTGTTCTGTGACTCTGTAAGTGCTGAAACTGCAAAGGAGGTTTGGAGGCCTGGGCAAGGACTCTGCCTCCTCTCCGAATTCCTGTGCCTTAAAAAGTCTCTAGCTCAAGTTTACTCAAATTAAGCACTTTCATTATTAGCTGACTTGGCATTAGTGCTTACTTCTAGTACAGCCTTCTGATTAAGTAATGTTTCAGGCCAGAAACTTGCCCTGCCCTACAAATCTCTTCATCAGCAAAAAATGTGGCACTCATTTGGTTCAGACACAGACCTGGCACCTCAGGCCTGGGTTTGCTCCCTTCTTAGATGAATGAATGGCCCCCTTGTACAGGGAGACAACACACACCTCCTTCAGGATCTCGTTCAAGTGTTAAAGGTTGTCCTAACAGAAGGATGGTGTCACACTGGGGAAAAACAAGAAGGCAGTGCAGTTTTCATCAGTGAATGCATGTGTTATGGTCATCAGCACACGTCAAGGGCTCAGCTCCAATATTGGCACCATTCCCCTGTCACCCACCTGAAGGGCTACTTATTTTTTTTCCATAAAACTTGAAATGGCAGAGCACAGGGTTAAGGGCTATCACTTCATGTAGCTTTATAGAGGGAAGAACTGGGAGAAACAAGGAGGACACATAAGCAAAGACAAGTAAGCACTAGAAAAAACCAGGAAAGATCCAGAATTACACAGAAAACTGATCTTTACCAGCAGAAAGCAAAACTGCCAGAGTCTTGCAAAGCTCCCAAATCAGTCTGCTTTCCCAGCTCAGTTTAATTACACAAGACCAGCTACTATTGCATTCAAGGCAACTGTTCGAGTGTGCTTTAAAAATAATAATAAATAATGCTGGTAAGAAATAACAAATTGCAATGAATTGCTACAATATCCACCAAAGGATTAGCAAAAGTCCAGAAAACCCCAGGAGTCTACCTTCACATCTTCATCTAGTTTCATTATCTTCTTTATCCGAGCCAGAGGGAGTTCTTGAACCCTGAAGTCTTTCTGCAGAGAGATGCACATTTGAGAGACTCTTTACTGATACTTACAACAAAGGTAAAATACAAGATGTCAGAACAAATCTGGATTGACCAGAACTGGCTAACATTAGATTTATACAAATAACTTGTTTTCTTTGAGGTAGAGCAGCTTCTCCTCAAGCCTGAGAATTCTCATCTGCTTTTCTGTATTTGGTACTGATAGAATTCTATAAAATCTCCTGTCAGACATTTGTATTTACTATTCCATCTCAAAGCTGCAGCCATTCTGCAGAACAGAATGTTTCTAATGTTAGACATTTCTGCATCTATTTATACTTGAGGAACTAATTCAATTAAGTGTCTTGGGACCCGAAACCATCAGAATTTACCAAAAGTCACAAGAGAAAATGAAGGCAAACAAGAGCTATGTGGGGCCACAGGATGAAATCTTCTGGGCTTTATTTCCATTTCCTCGTTGCCCGACACCAATTTTAGTGTTAAAAACTTTGCAGGAGTCTCCTTCATAGAAAACCCCTCTCCTCCTGTTTTTAGCTGGATTTCTCACTGTTTTCCAGCATTTGTTGCTGACTCCAAGTGGTGCAGCCCTGAGTTCAGGGATGGAGAGTGTGTGCTTCACTGAATGCTCCTGCTCTGCTCAGCTGTTACCACACACCCAACAGGAGCACTAGCGATACCAATGACATGTCCCTTGGAGAGATCCTCTGCAGAGCTCTTGGGGTGAGGGAACCTGCTGAGCTTCATTACGAGCAGCGCTCTGCCTCCTCTGAAGGGACAGAGAGGAATGCAATAATACAATTCCACAGTGTGTTGTACCAGGAGTCTCTTGAAGAGTGAGAAAGGCTGAGCTCATGTACCACTGCATCAGGAATGAAGGGTCCCTTCAGACAAAGGGCTTTGAGACTACGTCTTCCTTTCTTCACCAAAATGTTATAGACAACTCCTCTCTCCAGGGAAGAAAGCACTGTGAGACATGGCAGTGAAAGAAAAGAGAGGGGAAAATCCAGAACTAATCTGAAAGGTGGGGACATCCCTGCCTGATGGAGTGCTGAGGGCTGCCTCATCCGTTGCTGATCATGGAGGGCTGGAAGGATCTGGGGGCAATGAGAAGAGGGCAGCCAGGGCTGGGACCTGTGTTTGAACACAGAACGTACTCAAGGTAGTATTTTCAATCAGCGACCGCCACACAAGCAGGGTAAGGGGCTCCGGGGCATGGAAACACATCCCAAAGAGGCGGATGTTACATTTTTTGGTTTAGTTGTTTTCATTTTTTTAAAGCTCTTTTGTTTTTCAAGAGCCTGGTGAGCTTTGAGCAAGCCTTATAGACAGATGAGGACAAAGCGTCTTGTTTGTGAAGCTCTTAACAGCCTTAAGCACATCAATTTCTATGAGGAGCCAAGCTGCAAGCAGAGCTGCACAGGTACAGCACCATTAACATCTTCACAGAGGAGAGCTCCTTTATTCCCCTAAGGCAGACAGGCAAACGTCACATAAATCACCGTTACCAGACAAGCACGGTGGGGAAGGGAAGCATGACCAGCACTGGCCGCCTCCAGCACAACAAACCTCACACACCAATTCTTCATCTTTTCTTTTTCCCAAATTAGGTCACTTCTAACTCCCTGCAGGGCTGGGAAGCTCCTTCCAGCCTGGTTCTGTTTTCCATTTCTCCAAGCCCAGGATAGAGCCCTTTCTGTTGTGGTGGGCAAAGAAGAGGGAGCTCCGGTTTGTTCTTCAAAAGCAGCTCTCATGTTTTTTCCCCTGAATTGTAGCTACAAGTGGCACATGACATAAACCCAGACAGAGCGTGCCCCAAAAACCAGGTTTTCACCAAGCAGCTCTGACCTCTGCTATGGAGCACATGCAGAAGAGGCTGGAGATGGGAATGGTGAGACAGCTTTAAGTTTACTTACGTCCACATCCATGGGATGCCGATACATTTCAGGATTTATTACACAGGGATGTTTCGCAGTTATCCCTTTTCCTTTCCAACTCTACTGTTCCCAGTGCAATATTCAATGACTTCCTAGCTTGCAATGCAACAAATAAATTCACACGACAGTTAAAAATGAAGCTGCCCATACTTGATAAGCTGCATAATAAACCTCTTTCATGTGGGGATGAAGACAAACTACAGCTCTTGAACACAAGAATTCACTGTGCTCGAAGAGGAAAGTCATTAATTCTGGTTATGCATACAAATTTCTACATCTGTTTCTTTAATCAACTATCTATGCACAGCCTGAAAAAAAAGCAGCTTATCTTCAGGCTGGGGGATTGGGGTTTTCACTTTGAACAGCCCATCTTTCACTGGAGCTCTTTTGTTTTCAGCTCCATTAGAAGCACCGGAGTGTGCTGTCAGGACCACTGTATCACAATACGCTATCAATCTCTCTTGAAAAGTCACTTTCATTATATGCCCCTGTTTTCAGGCACATCTCTTTTGGGGATGGAAAAAAATAGAAGCCATTTAGTCCAATTCTTCTTTGCAGCCTATACAGGAGTCTTCTAATCAGACGCCTTTAAATTAATAAAGCCTGTGATAACCATGCACTTGGCATTCAAGTGATTTTCAGATTTTCAAGCTTGTCAAAGGAGATACGTCTAGAAGAGGGCACAGGAGTTCTATGCAACAGTCTAAACTCCAAAAATTCATTTACAAAACTGTAACTGTCATTAGCCAAGCGTTTGAATTTCTGAAGGGGAAAGGACTAAGTGGCATTTTGGACAGTAACATCTCCCAGGGTGTGCTGATGTGGCCTGTCTTTCAGCACGGACAATGCTGATGCCTCATTTACATCAGAGTGTGAATGGTAGTTAAAACAGCCCATGGAGTATAACCCAAGGTGTATTCTCAAACCCTTCAGTCTCTGGAAGCTAGAACAGCACATGGCAGCTACACAACACGTAGCTATTTTAAAATCACTTCCCTTTCCTTTGTAAACACCAGAAAACTCCTCTGCAATTCTCCAGGCAGAAGCCACAGTCCTCAGGCAGTCTGTTAAAAGAGTCTTCAGAATCAACTCTGCTGTCTGGCTCATTCCAGAACGACCTGAAGGTACAACTGTTGCACCCCATTTCGCTACGAGCCAGCCCTGTGGTGTACACAGCAACTCTACTGGATCCCACGAGCAGCAGGGATTTTCAAGCTGATTTATCTTGCTCCCAGGCATTAGCAGGCACTTTTCAGCACCAGTTCTTCAGGAGAAAGGCAGTGGATGAGGACACTCACCACGGTCAGGTTGCGTATCTCCTCCATGACGCGTGGCCAGAAGGACTGGAGGCTTTGCTGGGCATCGCTGTTCCCGGCTGTGCCAAAGCCACCATCTGCAGACATCCTGGGAGCTGGGAGAGAGAACAACACACGTTAGCAGTGAGGGAGGGGGGGAGGCAAAGGCTCCCTGAGATCCCCCCAAGCCCCAAGAACATAGGAAGGGGGGGACACATGCTACATCATGCTACAGCAACAATGCGGACACTCACAGACTCCAGAGCTGGTTTTAAAGTTTTATTTTTCCAAAGATTGAAAAAGAACATTAAAAAATACATAACTGAAACAAAAGACAGTCTCTTTATTCCCCTCTTGGAGCTCTGCGCTTCCACAAGGAGTTACAGAACATAACTGATGCCCAGTCACAGCTCCCGCTCCAGTACACACCTATTGTAAAATCACTTTCCACTTGCTTGTGCAGGATGTGGCAATAAATCACCCCCAAGCTGAAACTAGAATGTCAATGTCAGCCTGATATTCCAGTTAAGAAGTGAAATGAAACAGTTGATTCTGTGCCTATTTGAAAGGTGTCATTTTTTGTGGCTTTATGCTAAATTTACAATACCTCTTCTCCTTGGGTACAATCAACAGGAGGAATTAAGAGTCTGTATAATGCAGAGTGTCAAAAGCACAAAGTGAGATTTAAAATTCAAATCTTAATTGAAACAATTGTAAGAGCCCCACAGCTGTCATTCAGTGCTCTGCAAGTGCAGGCTGTTCAGCAAGCCTGGCTGTTATTCAATATACACTGGACGTTGCCTGTGCATGAAGATGTGTATCATTGCAAATGCTGTTATTCACAGTGTGTATCAGTGGCAGCAGGAGAAAACAGAAGGACAACAGGGTTCAGGCTTGCCCGACGCCTGTGCTGAGCTGCGGGGCGTGGAGTGTTCAGGACACGCAGCATGGATCAACCTGGCCCCTTGGTGACTGAGGTGGCACCAGTCCCTGTGGCACAAAGCAAGTTCCAGCTGACACAATTCTTCCTCCCCCATAACCTCCCTGACCAAGCTGTGCCTCTCTGACAAGGAACTCTTAGGACAGCTCTAGTTAATATTAAAATGAAGTCAGATGCACACCTTTGGCATCCCTTGGAACACCAAGAGCAGTCTCTTTGGCCTCCTCTGTGCGACAGGAGCACGTGGCTCTGGCAGGATTCCCAACAGGGAATGCAGCTTGGAAGGACAGAGCAGACACGCCAGAGGCATGCACGGGACCTGCTGAGACACAACCTGGCAGGACCAGACTCAGTGATTCCCATGCACTGGAAGCATCCTGGTGAATGCCAGCAGAGTCACCACGCACTGCTCAAGTGAAGCTCTGATGTTAAACGTTCTCAGGGTCACCCAGAGCAGTTTTGAAGCTGCCACGAATGACAAGCACAAGCCATGTACAGTGTCTGTGTCTCTCTAACAGCAAGAGAAAGGTGCTACACCTTCCATAGGGAAAGATCTCCAGATATGCAGGTATTTCTGTGCCTCCACGTAATGGAAAAGGACCCAAGAGCAGATTTAGCTCTGACACAGACAGGCGCAATTCCCGTTTGCTTTGGATTCACTGTGTCAAGGTTGATCTCAGTCCTTCCTCAAGCCAAAGGGAAGCAGGGGTAACTCTTACAACACACCACAACGCTGGTGATACTACTGGCAGTTGGCTGCTGCCTCCCAAATCTACTATTCCAAAGCAATGATGATCCATAAAACCCCATTATCAGCTCAAAGAGGTGACTGTCAGACAATGAGCTGGTTCCCTCCTGCAGCCCACAGCTTCCTAGGCTGCCTGTGAACAGTTGCGTTTCTCTTCCATCAACCTGAGGACACAGGAAGCGTGGGAAGAGCCAAAGGGGATTCTGACAGGGGATGACAAGGAGGAGGTCAGAAGAGTGTACCTGCAGTCTCAAAGCAAGACAGGAGGAACTCCAAGTAAGGAACCTATGGAAATAAGTGACTGACAAGTTGCTTGATGACTCTTCCAACAACGATTTGCATTATAATACTATCCGCCTACAAACTCAAGTATTTCAAGTATTTATAAGAAAATACAAAGACATATATATTCCAATGAGAGTGTTAAAGTGGCATTTGATGCTTCCCTGCTTCCCCTCTTGATCTGCATTGTCAGATGTAGACAAGAAATAGTTTAGCACCTAAACAAAAGGTAATCCTTGAAACCTGCTCGGTACTGGCAGGGTTTCAACACCAACACTAGACGGGGTCTTTTCTGCAGCTGGAGATGCAATTGACGCTGCAGATGAGCCACAGCACTTTTCAAGGCTTTAGTTAAAGCTACAAATTACTTAATTCAACCCACTTAAACGCTGGACTGGAACATAACGCTCCACAGAACCCTACGAAATAACAGGTTGAAAAAGGAGGAAAAAGCTAATGGAGCCAAGGGGAAGAACATTTCACCATCACCACTGCTTTACTCCCTACTGCAGGCAAAAGCAAACTCCTTGCATTAAATATATCATAAATCCCAGACTGGTTTGGGCGGAAAAGGACTTTAAAGTTCCCCCAGCTCCAACCCCTGCCATGCGCAGGGACCCCTTCCACTGGAGCAGCTTGCTCCAAGCCCCTGTGTCCAACCTGG
>JBCJKH010059265.1:4304-23390 GCA_039877255.1 Loriculus beryllinus | reverse complement strand
AACTGTTTATAATGGAAGCACTGACAGATCCTTAACTGTATGGTTACAAGTCCTTTTTATCTTCTCATCTCTGTTTGTTTACTAATATGAATGAATGGCATTGCACTAGATTTGCTCTGTGGAGCTGGGATCAGACTCTAACCCCAGGCTTTTACACAGCTTTTTCATCATCTCCCCTCACCACCACTTAGATCCAACCCCAAGCACTGGAATAACCAAATAATACCAATTAAATTGCCTCAGAGGAAAAAACATGTGCATTTTTACAGGGCTGAGCCAGAGTCCTGTTCTCATACTTCATGATGAAAAGAGCTCTTTAGGCTGCACAAAACACTTGCATTAAAAGGCAAATATTATAACTTCTTGCTTTTTTTCTTTGGAACCCAGAGCAGATAAGAGAGAATTTGTAATGTGGAATCAGAGGTGCCCCTTAAAACAAGAAATCAATGTATCTAGTCCTCAGCCAATATAGGACTGGGTAGATCCTTCTTAAGGGTAGAAGAATGGTCTTGGCTTGGTGTTGGAATTGCAGCAGGAAAAGTCTGTGGTGGGACACAAGAGTAAAGAAAAAAAAATCAAACTTCTCAATCTTCCCATTAGGAAGTGTTTCTGCACTGAGCATCTCTTCCCAATTTCTCAAACACCCTTCCACTGCCTAAAGAGTGGCAGTGTTTGTTGCAAACACATGCACACACAAATCCCATATGTTCTTACCATCCCATTTGAGACATGGCTTCCCAGACTGTATCAAGTACAAAGTGAAATCACCTGAAGAGTGTCGCTTTAAAAGCCACGGAAGTGCAGAGAGCAGCACCAGCAGCAGTCAATAGCAATTTCCACTGCCAGGTCGATACCATCTGACGGCTGTGTAGCTGTAAAGATTGTTTCACACACATATCAGGAGGTGGGCAGGGGCAGGAAAAGTGGAATTGGTTTTAATGATTGCAGGATTCAAAGTACTCCTGGCTCCCTCTCCCTCTTCTTTCACAAGAAATACATGCACAAAGAGTCAGAAATCAAATTTCCAGCCCTGTCAGTTCCTATCACACCAGCTCCCCAGCTTGGACTCCTTCCCAGTTTGCCAGGGAAGCTTCTCCTAATCCACTGAGGAGTGCATTACTGGGAGATGGAGTTGCAGCCTGTGTCCAAACTTCCCTGCAGTTTCAGGCCATTAGCTCCACCAGTTTGGACACAGAGCTACAGCAGGAGCACAGCACTCAATTCAAACCCAAAGAGTTTCCACATGAGGTTAATTTGCACTATTTACCTCCCCAGACAAGATCAGCATCTCATTTTGCTAGGTGCTGTATGGGCAGGGAATAGTAGGCAAGCACAAACAGCTCAACAGAAAAAAAATAATTAAAAAAGGAGGATACCCATTTTGCAGAGAAAATGTGTGAATGGCTATAGCCTAAAATATAATAGCACATTGTGTTTCTGATGCCTCGTAAAGTGCTTTTCAGACAGTGACTCCAGGGGCAACACATGAACAAACATGTCTTGGTCAATGTTAAGAGCATTGCGGTGGGATGAAGGAGACCAGTTCTAAGCCCTGGGATTCCCAGGGCTGGCCCTACGGCCCCAGCTCTGCTCTTTGGCTCCTATAAATGTGCTGAAATACCAGTCACTGCTTCTGTTTCCCTCGCACTGTCTGCCTGCCTGCCTGAGGCATGGATTCTTTCTTACAGGGTTTCACTAGCTGGAGCTCTGATCTCTGCTAGAAAAACCTCTCAATTGCTCCTGCAGTAAATGAAAGCCAAGACTGTGTCTACTCTTCAGAAAATAAAGAACATTAGTTTGATTCTTTGCCTTCTAATTCATTAACTCACTGACAGCTAAGCACAAATTTTTCCCTCACCATCACAAGAAGATGATTTTCCAAGAAGCTGAGCCCCCACCATTGTATCTCCTGATCCTTAGTGCCTGAGTACCAGGGTAGGAGCAGAGCTGGGTATCTTCCAGCATCTCTCTCTGACAACTGAGGCAAAGCAGCTTCCCCACAGTTCATCAGGTTATGCCAAGTAGATACAACCTACCTTCTCTGCTCCCCAGATCATTTCATAAAACACAAGACACTGGTGTCTTACATGCCCATCATAGATTATTTTGGCACCCTCATTTGGGCCTCATACAATAACTGAGATGCAAACACAATAACTATAAGTGTATGCTGCCAGTGGGTCTTTCATCTAGTAGGATTCCCCATGAACCTGTAGATGTGTAAGACACGTATGCTTCTTTTTCTCCCAGCCCCTAACCCATCAATCCTGATTTGCTGCAGCTTTTTTTTTTTTTTTTAATAAATACACAAGCATTTTAGGGTCTGACCACCAGCTTGATTCTTTTACAGAAGGCGCAACACATACGCGCAGTGGTTAGAAGCACGCTCCCAAACTCCCGGCCTTCAGAGTCCTTTCAGCAGCAGAAATGGCAGGTAACAGTATTAAATCTTGAAGCCTGGAAACAGTGAAATGAGGTAAAGCTTCACTGCAAGGGCTGGAGAAACTTGAGAGGGGGAGGCTCCAATTAGTAGGGCTTGCTTAAGTTTTAAATCAACAGAAAACCAGCTGGGTTTCAGCCACCAGAGCTGCTATTGCTCTGGATCCAACTTCACGAATAGTTTTTTTCCTGGGAGGAAATACAAAGAAAGGAATGAATAGAGGGGAAACACATAATTTCAATATTTTTAAACACGGCATCTTGCTGTTTCAGTTTGAAACACTCCTGGTTTATACTTGCCCCTTTCAGAGGACCTACCAGCTTTTCCCTGAGTGTGCTGTGCTGCATCCAGCAGTGCTGCCAGGAGACACAAGGAGGGTGACAAAAACAGTGGAAGATAAACAAAGTCCAAGCTGTGAGATTATTGAAGCACGTTAGCTCAGCGAAGGAAGGTCAACACAATGCAGCAGACATCTGACCTTCTAAGGAAGCTGGCAAATAAACTCCATTTCTTTCTACATGCATGACAGTGATGATGAGACCACTTGTGCCCTTCAGTCTGGCCAGCAATGCAGGAGAACCTGCAGATAAAAGCTTGAACTTCAGAGCTGTTGAGGTCAGACAGGCTGCCAGCATCAAGTAAATCTACTACTGTGCAGGTGGAAGAGCTGTAGGAATTTCAGGTCAAGGTCTGCCTTGCCTGCAGAGCCCACACATACATGCAAGGAGAGACCTCCTAAGCCTCATGGTGTCTCCTCAGTGAGTTCATAATTTGCTAATTAGTCACCAAGCCAGCACCCACCACCCTTCTGCTCACAATAAACCAAAACATCACAAAACACTTGATACATTAAAAAAAAATAAAAATCCCCAAATTAGTATTATTTTCGTGTTTTGGGTCACATTTTCAGGCTTCTGCAAAAATGAAGTGGAAAACCCTCGTAATGGTGCAATTCCAGAGGCTGGGACTTT
The DNA here is from genome assembly GCA_039877255.1 of Loriculus beryllinus. Classification (NCBI taxonomy): domain Eukaryota; kingdom Metazoa; phylum Chordata; class Aves; order Psittaciformes; family Psittacidae; genus Loriculus; species Loriculus beryllinus. The sequence continues at coordinate 19,979 of JBCJKH010059265.1, read as the reverse complement.
AAATAAAATCCCACGCACTGGAAGATGCTCAAGGCAGTATCGAGCACAGCTTCTGCTTTGCCTGTGCTCAACCCTGCAAAAGACTGAAAGGGCTCTGTCTGCTCAGCAGTCAAAGAAAATCTTTGTCGTGACTTGATCTCAGATACCCACAGAGTGAAAATAGCTGAGATTGGCATGTTTGTTAGGCTCACAGGTAAAAAGCTCAGTAAGCAGCAAAACCCAAAATAAATAGTGAGAGTTGACAACACTGAGTGAGGGAACCTTGTATGGGAAATAAAAGACAATTTTTAACGGTGAGGGTAGTTAATCACTAGGTCCGGTTACCAAGGGAAATGGCAAATTCATCATCAGTCAAATGTTGTGCATAGAGACTGGATGTCTTCCAAAAAGCGGCACTCTGGTTTGGGATCAAGTTTTTCTGTTCAGAGGCATCTCTCAGAGGAGAATAGCACCTTTCGTCATAGCCTCTGTGGGTGATGCTGGCCTGAGCTGCTAGGCAAGGAGATGAAGGCACAGCGCTGCAAAGCCCCCAACTCACAGCTCAGCTTCTCCCCCCAGCCTGGCTCCCCCCAGTCACACCAGGGCTAGCTTGTGGGGCTCAGCCAATTGCCGAAACTCTGTACTGACCATGACCCCTCTCCAGACACCCTGCCTGAGCCAGATCCAGCCTCTGTCATGCTCAACCGCAGCATGGTGCTCCTAGCCACCATGGCAAAGCTGTGCCACCAACCTCCCTGCACCAGAGCACTGACTGCCGAAGGCAGCCAGGGAGGCATTATAATGATTTCTTTTTTCCTTTACTTCTTTTAGTCTCTGCACCTGCCCCTTCCTTCCTTTAGCTGCCACACAAAACCAAACCCACAATACATGCTCTAGCTCCCATTTCTTATTTCAGGCAGTTTCCTTGATGCCCAAGACGCTGATTTGAACTGACCTCTCTCTCAGGGCCACCTTACCACCAACCCAGCTCTACATCCCTCCTTGGAAGCTGAAACAAAAATCCAGGGACAAAGCGAAGTGGCCTTGGCATCCCTTAGGATGCTCTAGGACCTTGATCTCCCAGCGATCACATGGGAAAAAAGCAAAACGGATCAGAGTCTGACTTCCAGCTTTGATTGTGGACAGAGAGAGCAAAATGCTAACTAGTGCATCATGATGTTGCAGTTCCTACATGGAAGTGACTCCCCAGATCCCAAAGGGCAGAGATGTGCTCTCTTTCCTCCTTTACCAGTCAATACAGCCAATTTAAACAGGTTTCAGAAGAAAGCAGGTGCCTGCAGCTCATGCTGCTTCCCTCACCCTTGTAAATCCAGTCTCTTGAGTGAATGGCTTGTTTGAAGAGAGCCCTCCATTTGTTTGTCTGGGCTCTAGTGATAATAGCTCTAATTTATCTCTGAGCTGGGCAGGCATGTCTAATGTGTTTGAGTATTTAGAAGCATTACGGAGGTTTCATTTGGTCAATTGTTTCTTGAAATCCCTTCCCACACACAAAACAGCCCTGCAAAGGTGGAAACGCTCCACCACAGGCAACCCCAAGAGCCACAGCCTGTGCTGCCAGCCTGGGAGGCGCACACATGCCAGGGCTGCTGGATTCACTGAAGGGAAGGCACAGCAATCCTGAGCTCTGTAGTAGCCAGCTTCGGAAATTAAAGACCAAGCAGCTGACCCTTGAAAGGGACAATAACAAGATGGTCTGGAACATGCCACTATACCTCCTCCTGCTTAGACCTTCCAAACCTGTTTGCTTTATCGTCTGTCTCCTCCATGTAGACGCACGCCATCTTATCTCAGACTTGATTAGGCAGGGTTAGCTTAGCATCTGCATTGGGAAATACAGCACAGTTGGCCAGCCCATTGTACCTAATCTCAAACTACCCCTTCCTGCACTTCATTTCAGCTATAACCAAACACCAGCTGAAGACACCAGCTGCTAGGTCCCAGCAGAAGGGGTTAACCTGAGTCAGTGTTGGGGAACGGTGGGACCAGGCCACTGGTAGAACATGCTATCTGGCTACTGGGTTACTTACAGCCCAAGCTTAACACACTACTGCACATCACCTGTGCTGTGCTAGCAGGCCTGTGCGTGCTTCGGTCCATGACAAATGCAAGGTCACGTGCTTTGGCTTAAATCACTTTCGTGGAGGTTTCAGCAATTCTCTTCATGCCATTTCAGCTAATTTTAGCTGCGAGCTGAGAAGCCGTTACAGAGGTTCAGCTGACTGGTGGCAATTTATCAGGTCACCCTGTTGGCGTGGGAGCTGGGTCCGACTTCAGCTCTGCCCTCTTTGCTCTCCTTTTTCCTAACATAGGAGCAGAAGCATCGAGAACCAGACCTGTTGCACAGCACCTGTACACCCAGAGCAATTTAACAGAGTCAGAATAAGCAAGTCCACATTTCTCCCCATGTCTGTCCTCCACACCACCTCACACACCAAGGTGCAACTGATGCCCAGCTGGAACATGTCGGGCATTGCACACCATTGCCCAGTCAGGAGGAAATGACGCTGCAGCTCCCCGGCTGCAACCACAGGGCTAATTTATAGAGGCCGAATGTAATTACTTACCCTGGCACACAGCCAGGACACCAAGGTTAACACCCTTGCTCTCCAAAGAGTGCCAGAGGAATGTTAGAGGGATGCTGCCAAGTCATTTTATATGCCTTGACTTCAGGTGTTGCAAACAGCAAGTTCTAGCAAAGGCCAGTCAGGAGGAAAAGGGCAGTCATGGAATTATTTAAAAAGCAAAGTAAAAAGAAAGGTTTGTTTCCTGCTTGGCTGATTGGGTTTGTTATCTTAAACTTTACTGTGCTGCACTAAGGACCTTATTTCATCAGCCCTGTAGAAAAGTTAGGGCTTGCAGATGCATCCTTTAGTTGCTTTGGAAAGTTCCAAGCCTCTCTTGGCCTTGCTAGGAAAACCTTGTGAGACCTTGAAAAACTTCATCTCTGTCCCTGAGCTCCCTGTCCCTCTGATGGCCTTGGCAGTGTCTGAGCTGTCATCTTCCAGGGCAGGGGCTGGCATAGACACCACATCTGTGTTGTGCTGGACAGAGTGAGTGCTCAGCTTGACAGTCCTGCAGTGCTGGGAAAAGTTTCTCACTGCCCCATTTATTATTTTTATATGGGTTTAAAACAGATTGAAATAGCCCTTGTTAAAAATAAAAGCCACCAAATTTAGTCTTCCTTCCCTCTTCGCCGCCTCCTGTTTCCTGGAGTATTTGCAACAGGCAGCTGGCTGGGAGGCTTTTCCCCCAGGGGTTTTGTCTGTAATTTATAAAGCTTTGATGAAAAATGCAAAAGAAAGGGAAAGAAAAAAATACATCAACTTCCAGGTGACCTCTCTCCTTCTTCAGCAGCTCTGCTCCCTTACAGCAATGGGGCATTGCAGCGGCCATGGCTTCAGGGCCCACATCCAGTATCCTTTAGGGTCAATGCAAACCTGCCATCTGCCTTCTCTGATGATTCTTTCTAACCCCCCTCGATGGATGTAGCAATGAGGGATACAGTTCCCTTCATCTAGAGTTTACTAGTTCAGAAAAAAATGTCACAAATTCCCACCTCTTAGCAGCATTGTGTTACTGTCAGGTGTCTCTGTAGTTCACTGGTCTGGAGGACTCCAAACACCGCTAGCACAGGACCTTGGAAGAGCTGGACTGCTGTCCCCTTCTGGTTTTAGGGCAAAACAAAGACAAAAGTGCCACAAATACATCCGTTCTGACTACCAGGATGAGAGCAAGACTAGTCCCACAGCACCCAGAGCTGATGTGATCATTTCATGTCTCCTGATGAATCAAAAAACCCAAATAAGCGAAAACCTCTCTGGCCTTTGCCTTAGTAAACCAACACAGGAAAGGGTAAGGCAGAATGCCAGTCCCTTTACCCTCTGTGGGTCACCTTTCCAGCAGGAGAGCAAGGACAAGCACAGCTAGAACAGCAGCTATGTGGCAGCAATCCTCTTCATAGGGCTGTGACGGATGCACCCTCTGCTCAGCCTGACATGGGGCTTGGGATGATGCCTAATGTGAGAGCAATACTCCATGCTCCCTACTCCTGTAGGGGGGAACACTGCAGCAGTGCATATGCATGTGTTTATCTACATATACATGTGGCTATATACTATGGCATGCATACAATGCATGTTGAGATAAATAATATTTTGAGAACAAATATTTAATTTGAAAAGTCACTGTATGACAACAAGTTAATTATCTATCATATCATCTCTCAAACCCAAACATTTTGAAAGCTAGGAAATATCTAATTAAGATCATCATAAATCTTACTCTGTCTTACAAGCCCATTTTCCTAAGAAATACATATTTCATCACAATGCAACATCCGAAACTCTGACCTATGAGATATTAATGACTAGTTCACATAGTTTCTCTATCTAAACACCTTCTAGCAGAGGTTACCATGAGGTAGCACAGGATAATTATTTGATAATGCTCTCCTGGCAACTTGACTTCCAATAAATCTGTAGACAGAGAGTTAAGAGAAAAAAAACCCCACACCAATATTGGGATCCTCTTGCCTAACACAAGACTTCCTCAGATCCATTTTACATTGAACCAGGGCAAATCTTATAAATGACTATAATTTACTGCTCCCAGTTAAAGCTTCCTCCTCCAGACAACTGGTCCTAACAAGCTTCTTATACCCAGGCCTCCACCCATTCCTGGAGTTTTCCTCTGATGCCCATTTAGCTACAGCTTTGGTGAACAGCTAGCTATTTCTAGAAGACAATGTCCATTTGATCCTGAATAGATAAATCAAGCCCACCAGAGAAGATGTACAAAGCTAGGCCAGAACTACAACACTATTAACATGTTCAACATGACTGAAGAGCTTAAGGATTTGAACATGGAGGAAATTTCAGACTTTTTTTAATTAGAGCGTGAAACTTTAATAAGTGGGGTAACTATTCAAGTGAGGCTTTGAGCCTGAAACCTTGTTTAATAGGAAAAAATACAAAGCCTTGGGTGGCATGGTTTAGTGTGAGATGTCCCTGCTTATGGCAAGGGGGTTGGAACTAGATGATCTTGAGGTCCTTTCCAACCCTAACAATTCTATGATTCTATGAAACTTAGCATCAAAACTACAAAGAAAAAAAGGATGAGGTGAGAGAGATCAGGAGAGGAAGACACATCTGGAAATCAAGAAATATAGGAACAAGATGAAACTTAGCAGGACTCAGGCATAGTTAGACCTTGAAGGGGAGACAGAAACACAGCAAAAAGGGATGTCATTATAAAAGGAGAGCAAGGGACAAAGTACAGCTGCTCTTCACTCCTGGTGGAGGTCTGTGTTAGGGTAGTTTGGACATGGCTCCAAAAATAAATTAATGCTCTGTACCTGGTAGGGGCAAAGACAAGTAAAGCACATGTAGAAGTGACAGCGATCCTCATACATGTGATGGTCCAGAGCAGAGGGAGGCAGATACTCCACACAGGCCATCACTCAGAGAGCCAGCATCCTGGAGCCTCCCTCCGTGACTGCAGGGTAGGAGATGTAGCGCCTCCACTCAGCTCTGCAAACTCAGTGGGCTGATCTCATAGTCTGCAAGACCTCAAAACAAGTTTTGAAGCTGGGATCATTTGGAACTCAGAGCTTGCTACAGGGAAAATGAGCCAAAATGCAACATGGCTCTTGCACATTTGGGTCTTAGTGGGAAAATACCCATACAGCTTTCTAGATGAAATGGGGAGGTTCAGCTGGGAGGCATTGAATAGTGCCTCACGGGACACATCCTGTTGTGGTGGGAGGATGGGGATCATGGGACAAGTGACTGGGAAGCAAAGGGGGATAGAGCAGGGTTAGGCTGAGGAACTTCAGGAGAGTCCTGCAAGGTCATGTGCTTCCCTTGGGCATGAAAAGCCATCTTCAGCCCAGCGCTGCCAAACACCAATCCACCTCCATGTCCCTGAGCCAGGGCTATAGCAGGAGCAGAAACCCTGGCCTCAGGATAGAGCAGGCTTTGATGCAGTCTACAGTGGGAATTTAAACAGGTCTGAACATAACGCTAAATATAAGGAGGCTCTTACACTGATGGAGCAGGCCCTGATTTCGTGAAGGACATTTGCAAGTGAATTTAAGCTAAAGGAAAAAAAGGCCCTTTTTATACTGGAATTAAGATGTCTAGACAGAGCCTTCCTGGTGTAACTGGATCTGCATATACTGATCGTGATACACCTGATAAAACTTCCCATGTAGACAGGGACTAGGAAATACTCTAGCAGAAATTCCAGCAGGAGCCATTTTAAAAGTCTTTAATCTCGAGAATTACTTATGCTATGTAATGAAGCCTGCATTATGGCTGTGCATTACATAGACCCTAAACACTGAAAAGCAAGAGGATTTTCTTTGGCTTTATGGCAGGAATCCACAGCATAGATGAGGCTAGCTCTCAGCGTGAGGTCATATCTCCCTCTAGCTGCTGGTCCTGGGGACTCAGCAGCCTTTGACCACCCAATGCCCGTACAAACTCCTCTCTGACCTCTCCTACACGCCAGAGCTTACAATGCTGTGGGTCTTGGGGTTGCTTCTTGCTGACTGCAGTGCTCCTCCAAGGAGTGCAAAATAGCTCAACTTTTGGAGAGGAGATACTCCAAAAGGGAAAAGGGGAGGCCAAGAGTAAAATCCACAAGATTGATGGCTTCTTCAAAATAAACCAGCATAGATTAGTCAATGTGGCATGCAGAGAGCCCAGGGCCCTCTGCACAGGAGACATCCTACAGCCAACATACTGGTAGTTTATGCGCCCTCTTATCCCAGTTAAATCCTCAAAAGACCTTCTAGTCTCTTTTCTCCCTCCAGAACACAGCAGGGTCCAAGCAGTGCTTGGCATCACACTGGTCTTCCCAAAGACATGTTCCCCATATCTTTGGGAAGACTGTTCCCTTGTCTTGAAAAGACATGTTCGCTTTGTCTTTTGAGAAGACCAGTGGCCTCAGGTCTCTAACCTGCTGTTATGATGTTGCTACATCACTCCCATCTTCAGGCCTAGCAGCAGACCTTGTAATCAAAATGCCACAATCATCACCCAGAAGAGCAATCCCAGAGGAGGATCTCATCCCTTTGTCCTTGGACACGTGTTGCTTGAAGATCACTGTGTCTGCCTAGGAGGCATGACTAGGTAGAAAGATCAAAGGAAGAAGGAAACTGGCTCCTCCACAATGTCCATCTGCAGTTCCTGGGGCAATGGCTGGAGGAGAGAACCCCTTCCAGAGCCAGCCAGAAGGGAGACCAAAAGCTTCAGCCAGTGTAATATAGAGGTGCTCCAGGCTGAAGCCAACTGCAGAGCACATCTGTGACAGACCCTGGTAGGAGGAGTGTATCTGAATATCCACACATGCACATGCACAAATATACGCAGTGTCCACCTTGCAAAGTTTCCGCTGGATTTTTGTTACCATGTCATCTATTAATTACCTAATTACACCTTCTAATTATGGGATTCCTCCAGTATTTATACTCATTACATAAATGGCAGCAATTACACTAATTAGGTTAATGATACAGGATAACAGTCTACAAATTGCTTTAAAGGGACACTCTCAAGACACATAGGCCAGGGATGCTCCCTCGCAGGTCAGCTGGTGGGTGGCATGCAGACATGTTCCCTCACCCCACACAGCTCATGCTGTTGCTCCCTCATTGTGTGGCCTCTTCCTGAGCACCAGGGATGCCACTACGGGGCCTCACACCAGAGAGTGGCTGGAAAGAGAGCAATCAGGAAATAAGGAAGCAATGCTCTATTGTTTTGCTGCTAAATTGCTTCCACTGAAAACTGGTCTACTATTTAAGTGTGACCCACTCTAAGCTAGAAAGCTGGAAGAAGGATTGCAAATATTTCTTCTCTGGCTGTATAGAGACCTAGGAGGAGGAAGGCAGAGCACCTGCATGTTTCCAGCCTCCTTAGCATCACTTCTGAATGTAACCCAAGTCCTTGATCAGCTGGTTGCGACCCAGTCTCTTGCCTATAGGCATTTCCAAAATGGCAGGTTTGCAGAGAGGAAATCCAGCTTCTCTGCTCCAGCAGGATACCTAGAGCTCCAGTGACACCCTGCAAAGCCAAGCATGTCCTTGGAGTGAAAGGAAACCCACAGGAGGCTAGAAGGAATCTGTTCTGCCCAGCACCATACTTACCCAGATTTGCTGGAGACTAAGCAGGACATGACAAGGTGCTTGCCCCTGTATCTCACCCAAAAGGATCCTAAAGAAACGCCAAGCTCCATTACTCTCTGGAGTGGCCTTGAGCACGGAGAGGAAACTTTCTCTCTTGGATTCAAATACAGGCACTTCTCCGGGTGGAACACGGGAGCCCTTTGCAGCACTTTGGAGCGTGATGAATGGCCCTTTGTCCTGCAGCCACTACAGAAAGAGACTGTAATTACCCAAACTGGAATTCGGCCAGGACGTAATTTTACGCTGAATGAATTTCTCTCCCCCTCCTTAAAGTGTTTGCAAATCCCCCTTTAAAGATAAAATCCCAGAATAAAATCCAGAGCTCGCTTCAAAATTGGTCCAATTCCATTATAAGTCAACTGAACAACTCCATTTTGCACCTTTAAGGCCATGGAGCTCTCTATGTTGCGCAAGAGATTTCATTATTGGCAAGGTTGAGGAATGCTGATTTCTGCTGCTGAAGTGCTGTCTTAGCCCTAAACTATATTCCTGTGTCAGCTGCCCAAAGACATGTGTAACCAGGTCCATTTTCTGAAAGATATACAGCTGCGTCTGGCTTTATAGCCTGTTCCAGCAGGACATGGCTGGCACTTCCAGTGGAGCAGGCTGACCGGTCTCCACTCTAACAGGCAGGGTCTATGGCTCCAGCGGGAGTCTTGCAGGAGCGTATATCGATTGTAAATAATGTCTCAATATCCTATAGTAGGTCATAAATCAAAAAGGGGTTGAAATATCTTTTCTCCAAGGGACTTTTTTTTTTAAAGGAGTCTATTTCTTGTTTAGTAGTTTTCTTTTTAGAGTTACTGCATTGACCTTTTACCCCAAGTGCCAAGTTTGAATGGTGGCCAGCAATCCCTCTTTGACCTTCCCCACGGACGTGCAGCAGCTCTGAGTCTAGGTCTTGAGCATCCTGCGAGAGAATAGTCACATCTCCCACCCAGGCCAAAGCCCTCAACCCAGGTGGTGCCCCTTGCCTTGTGTGTGCCTTGCTAAGCAAACCAAGCCCCACAGCAGCCACATCTCCTCTGGCTGCCTGGGGAAGTCTCATACCTAGCAGCATTAGAGGCACTGACCATGGAGATGGGTGCAGGAAGCAGAGAACCTCCCTGCTGGTTAACACTATCTTCAACTTCTATGGAGCTCATTTGACAGATCCCAGTTCCAAAAATAAAAACAAGCTTTGAGACAGTGAAGACATCAGCCTTTCTCTTGTTCCACAGGACATGAGAAATTCCTTCGAAAGCCTAACCATCAACCCAAACCTCTCCTTTCCCTCTTCGGAATACAACTCCATGTGCCTCCAAACCACATGTGCTGGTACAGGAACACGACAAAAGGAATGGCCTCAGGGTTTTGTTCTGCTGGACATGTCATTGACACTGGCCCAGGGCTTGCACCCACATGTCTTCAATGTGAGACATAGGACAGATACAGCCTCCAACACATGGTGCACAGCCCCGCATCAGTCACCTCTCAGTGGCCGTGACTTGCAGACCCATTTGACATGGCTCAGGACAGAGACACCTTTTTTGTCACATCTCTATTTACAGGGGCCTTTTTGACTTGCAAAGTGCCAGTTTCTCAAATTGCTGCACTTTTCTATGGAAAAATGAAAAAGAAAAAGAAAGCCAAAACTCACCACAAAATATATATATAAAAAAAAGAAGCCTATTTTGGGCCACTTTTAGGGATATTGAACAGAGGGAACTGAATACGTGGCACAAGGACAGAAAAAACCAATAGTTTGCTGTCTAGAAAGTCCTCTAAAGTGATCCAAGCTAAGCTTCCCTGTTGCATGATGGTATGTGGCACCTGGAGAGACTTGCAGTCCCTCTCCCAGCATCTCCTGTGTGCCACCAGCAAAGAATAGGAGGCAGGTCACTCTGATGACCATGGACAGCAGGACACATTCCTACTACTCGCCCTCCAGCACTGCCTTGGTAGGACCAGAGCAGTATTGATTTCTTAAAGTCCAAGAAGTATTTGAGCTTGACTGGTGATAAAATCAAGCCCACAGAAAGATGTGACAGGATCTCTTGGGACTGAAACAAGAGCTATGATCCTTAAAAAAGCCAAGAGGGAATAAAAGGGAAGGAAGGGTGGGAGGGGAATAGCATTTACCTGCACAAAAGCAAGAGCATTGACAGTAACCCAGTTCAGCTCCAGCTTGCACAGGAGACTTTGGAGAAGGGGGTGGGAGGCAAGGTGAGAAATTACTAGGAGCTTAAGAAAATATATATGTAAAAATTAAAAAATAAGATAAAACTGTATCAGCATTGACTAATAATTTCCGGGCTCCGCGCAGATGTCATTAATGACCCTTTTTATTCATGCAGGAGTTCCCAAAGAGGAGCATAATGTTCCATTAGTAATAATTGAGAAAGTCTCCTGTCGGGATTATGTCAAAACCTAGAGATGCTGCTGCTGCCAAAACATTTTGGTGACAAACGTGTGAAGCGTTTGACAGAAGGTGCCACGGCAGGTTGAGGCAAGCTTCAGGAGGGGAATCCTAGGAGGAGAGAAGAGGTGGGAGACAGCAGCAGGGTGAGAGCTGAGCACAAATTTACGGGGAACACAGTTCAAGGGATGAGCCCACCTACTGCAACAGCTCTGGGGTCATGATGGCACCTCAGAGATGCTGCTGGGGACGGCTGAGGATTTTGACTGACCCATCTGCTCCCCCACTCCCAAGATTTTGCAACACATCTGCAATATATACTCTGTCATGGCTCAGTGTGGCTGAACCCCTTCCTTCAGAGATGACTGTGTCCTCAGCCACTGGGGAAAGGGTGTTGCGACACCCTGAATATTTCTTGCTCCTTATCAGGGCCAGGGGTACCACTTGGTCACTAGCACAAAGAGCAAACCTGGGACAAAGCTGCTGCAAGCAGTTAACCCAGCCTTTCCCATGCAAAGAGGATGGGGAGAATTTCAGGCAATGCAAGTGTAGTTTCCTCCCTCACTTTTCAGCTGAAAGTAAGGCTGGACAACACCTCTTGAACTACAGAACACTGGCAAGATTTAGACAGATGGGAAAATATATTCCTTCTACCAAATCTTTCCCATTTACAATTGGGATAGTTCCTTTTTTACCCTGTTTGACTGCAGCTGGTGTCCAAGTACAAGCATTGCACTGTTGCTGCACAGACACCACTGGAAAACACAGGAAGAGCAAGAGTTTAGCTAATGGCTTAAAAAAGCCAAAATAACACATTTCCTCCTCAATTCTCAACCCTTCTCGCCAAGCCTCATCTGGGACTGGAGCTCCCAATACCTACTGTATACACTGCTCTTCTACATCAGAAACCAGCTACTGCAGCCCATGGCTCAGGGAGCCATGCTGTAGACTGGTATTGCCGTGAGGTGCCTGGACGAGGCACTGTGGTGCACAGAGATCTGTGTTGCACTGCTGGGGCTGGCACACCTCAGCTCCATGACATCCTCAGGCTTAACAGACCCAAGTAATGGGGCTTGGGGAGTGGGCCAAGCTCAGGAAAAGGGCATCTGTGAGATACAGGAAAGGGTTCCTATGCACCTGGGAAATGGGGGATAAGCTAGGCAGACGGGCAATGAAAAGAGCTGGGGAAGCTGCCCTGGCTCCCTATCCCCAGCAAGGGAAGCTTTGACCCCCCTGAGCACAGCTCCTCCTGCAACAGAGCCTGGCATGGGGAAGCACCCATAGGTCAAGGGTCATGAACCACACATTTCCAGCTTGCTGCACAAAACCAGGTGAGTCACTTTGCAAGTCAGCACTTGCTACCAGAGGGGAGAAAGAAGGAATTTAAATGCAAGCATTGTCCTGGCTGCAGTGACGCAACTAGGGAAGCTCAAGCCAGAGCACCTTAAAGTCAGCATTACACAGAGCCATGGGCAGAAAAAGAAGTTTGTCACCACTGTATTACTTGCCTTTTTAGAGAAGGGAGGTATTTGGAGCCAAGACATCGGTTCAGGCAGCATGTAAAGCCATGAGATTTGGATTTGGATCCAGAGCTGGAGTCTAAAAGCCATCCCAGTTTGCAGGGTTTGGTTCAGGCTCATTTCTAGTCCCCAGACCACAGCAGAAGGGCCTCTCTTCCCCGGGGCAGGAGCAGAGCAGCTGGTACTCTTCAGCCCAGTTAACAGACGAGGTCTGGCCACCACAGCCGAGGGCTGCTCCAGATTTGTTTTCTAGTGGTTTATTCATTGAGAGGCTGCCAAAGTGTTAGCAAAGAGAAATGCACACTGGCCTGATTCTCCCCATCACAGCCCTGCCTTGCACCAGAGCAAATCTGCTCCAAGCTGCAGTGAAGACCCTGCCGAACAGAGCATGTGCTTATCTCTGCTGTAGCCACATCATTAGAAGACGGAGCCACGGTACATCTCAAACAGTTCCAGTTAGGGCAACCTCCTCAGACAAGACCAGGGGCCTCGTACACTGCTTTGCATGCCCACCACACAGAGTTCTGCTGGCAGGTCTGGTGTAGCCGAATTAGCTGTGTCCTCTCCCCCAGTACCTGTGGGAAAGCTACTACTTATGGCTCCATCATGGTGGCCTGACGGAGTCGGAGGCAGAAGTGCTATTGAAAAGAGCGTGAAGGCTGATTGCTGTAATTAAGCCTGCCAGGGGAATTTTGGTCTGTGGAATGCACAGTACATCCCACCCTGCAGGAACAGGGGTGGAGAATATCTGAGCTGTTCCTTTTGAGAACTAATGATGATGGGTTTTTGCTAGGACACAAGCTGGCATGGATGAGAGCTCCCACAGAGCACAGAGTCAGCCAAATTAAGTGCTGGTCCTCCCCTGGAGAAATCCAGTCTAGGAGAGATACTCACAGGATGTTGCCAGCCTGGGTGCAGGCTATGCAGAGAAGGAGGCGGCAGATGAGGAGCCTGCATCCTTGCTGGATTCCTGATGATGATTCAGCTAACACTGGTCTTTCAGCCCTGCTATTTAGGTGGCAAGACCTGAGCAGTGATGACAGAGTGATTCAGGAGATGTGGGCAAGATGATGCCACTAGGATACACATGGTAGGCTTGCCTGGAATTAACAGTTGAAGAGGAAAAATGCATAGCCCTGCACATGCAATGTATACCTTTGTGTGTGCAAGCGTATGTATGTGTGTTCATAGGTACAGAGAACCTGCACCACAATCAATGCCCTTTTTACCATTTGACCCCTTTCTTGGCTTCTGCTGGGCTTATAAAATTTACTTTCCTGTGTATAAGCTTACTCCAACATACGGTCAGATATGTGGAGATCATTTAGTAACCATTTGTAACTGGCCAAATGTAAAGGATTCCAATCCTGACTAAATGGGAGATGCACATCTCATCTCAGAGGTCTGTGGTCTGAAAGGTGAACATGGCAAATGCACTGCTTTCTTGCCTAGCTTGGAAAATTATTACTAAAAGATTTAACATGACTGTAAATAATTTTGTACCAAACTGATTCTTCATAGCTGAATCCAGAGAGAAGAAACACACGGAACACATTGATGGTACTTGTGGTTAATTGCTGCCTTTTCTTTTGGGTCTACTTGGTTTGAAATATTAAATGCAGAAGAAACCATCTATTTTTCCTCCATAGCCTGTCAGTAATGGAAGTGAAATATGTTTCCCCTCCCCTTTTTTCCTTTATAAACAAGGAATATAAACTGTTTTATAGTAACTAGATAAAATTACACAGTATTTTACTCAGTGGGGAAAAATATGGATCTCTGCATGGCGGTATTTCTACTATCTTTCTCGCTGACTGTACTTTAACATCACAACTCTCCATAACTCAGTTTTGCAAAGCTATCATGGACATCTTAGAGCTCAGACATTGTCTGGTCTTTCCCATCATTACCACCTCCAGAGCCACGTGCTGGGGACAGTCCTGCTGTCCAGAGCGAATCACGCTTTAAGGAATTCTGTGCTTCGATGCCCTTCCCTAGCACCCCAATAACTTGGGAACAATTTGGACTGGCAGTCACAGAGGTAAGCCTGTGTTTCACCTCCAGCCTGCTGTGGTATACAGTCAGTCTTTACCTCACAAAGGAGCTCTGGTCCAGTGAGCACAGGTTCAGCCCATGTTATTACATCGTCACTTGGAGGAAACATCTCTTGGAGAAGAGCAACGACAATAAATCAGGAATTCTTCTCCTCAGTACCAACAAGCCTATAAACCAGTACATTTTTTGCTCTGAAGGACCAAACCTTCTGCAACCAGTGCCAGCTCTTTTGCCTCAGCTTCTTGAGCCTCTGCTCTGCATTGCAAAGTGCTGTGACAGACCTCCTGCTGTCTGCAAACTCTGTATCTTCCACAAAAGCAGGGAATTTTGAAGGCAAGATTTCACAGCCACGTTTCTCTTTGACCCTGAACCTGCTCTAAGGACATGCCAATATTTCAGAATCAAAATGTTTCTATAGCATTTTATGACCTTTCTGATGGTGACTGAAATTTTGCCTCTTCATCGCCATGCTAAGTAGAAGCGTTTTGCAGATCTTTCCCAAGGGATTAAAATTCAACATTTTCCATCATTGCCTAGCAAACAGCTGTCCTAATAGAGTTCATGCTAGCATCTGGAGTGGGAAATTCAATGTATTCCATATGAGTCTGTTAAAATTTGACTGAACAGTCAAAACCAGTGTGTAGGACAGCACACAGCCGGGAGTTGGGCTGCTGTCACCTCACATTGTCCTATCTGCTGTCCTTAGCTAGCAGGGTATGGCTGCCACTGCTTGGCTCCTGCCCTGCCCTGGCAGATCAGCATCAGTTTTGGTTCAACCAAGCTGAACATCTGAAGCCACCACTAATTTTGCCAGAGCCACTTGCAATCAGTGAGAGAACAGATGTATTGATGTTCTTACCTCTGGGCTCCATCCTGCCATCTATGCTGCTTGGTGAGAGCTCTGGTGAAGGCAGAGGTACTGGTTCTCCACTGTGGCTGTGGTGGGAATGCGAGGTAAGCTCACTGTCACTGCCTTCAGCAGTTTAGCACATGCATGGCTGCAAACTCACTGAAAGAAGCTCAAAGTGCAGATGAAGAAAGTGTGTTAATGGCTTTAGCTTTCCCCACCAGGCAACAAACCTCCACCTCCTTTACAAGCAGACATTCAGAAACCCTTTCCTAACCAAGTAAGCAGGTTTGCAGCTGTTAGCTGTAAAAACATGATGAAGATTATCACTGGGAGCTGAACGCATCCATCCCTTTGCTGGGTGTTCAGAGCCCCTTGCATCCCATGCCAATACCATTTCTAGTGCTATCAGAGCATCCTACTGCTTCGGATAAAAATTAAAGATTTTTGTGATTATTTTTTAATTCCTATTTTTCCGGGGAAGGAAAGAAAAAAAAAAAACAAAACAGGGTTGGTGTTGAGAGGATGTAATCTAAAAGTTTCACAGTCTGGAAGTCTCAGCTACTCCTGCAGTGTTACACCCGACTGAGCTATCTATTCCCAATGTAAGGAATGTGGTTAATAAAACAGAAAGAACTTGAAATGGATGAAACTGCCAGCACTAAGGAAC
>JBCJKH010059262.1:0-17444 GCA_039877255.1 Loriculus beryllinus | reverse complement strand
ACGATTTGCCTTTTTAAAAATTATGCGTAGTGCTAGGCTTTGTTAGAACCATGAAAATGTTTATAAATTGCATGCTAAAAGATTGGCATATGGAAGTCCAGAGCCTCCGTGCTGGATTTTAAACAATACTTATTGCAAACACACACAAGTGTGGTTATGCAGCACTTAAAAATTATTTCTAATACAATTCCTTCCCAAGTCCCTTATTTTAAATACTTTTTTTTCTGTAGGTGTCACTATAGTATAGCAGATAGGAAATGCTTCCCTTAATGAAAATGTAGAATGCACACAGATGAGAAGCAAGCTGTAATCTGGTTTACTGTGCCATGGTTGTCATATCAACAATGAGGTTTCCCAGCAACTAACAGAATAAATTATTTTATAGATTTATTTACTTATCCTTTCTAATAATGAACTTGATGCAAGAGAAATTTTACCCTTTATAATTATGCTGCAATTAAGAAAGGCTCCCAAATAGTTTACATTCTTTCATGTTAATGCTGACAGTTAAAATGAATCCTGTTAATAAGATTAAGGCAGATGGAATTAATAAAGATTTTCCACTGGCACCAAAATGTAGCCATTTTATGTTGCAAAACTTCATCGTATTTAACTAATTGCTGAGAGAGTAAATTATAAGTATACATGGATTTGATGGTGTTGCTTGTCATAGCTTTGTAAACCTTGCTTCATTTCCCTTTGTGTATGCTAGTTGCTGTTTCTGCGTAGAGTATGCACTTACATTCTGAAAGAAGTGTTGAACAGGCCTTACTCTTTGAAAGTATGTCTTAAGGAGATGCCTTGAACCTGCCTCTATAGCCAGAAATACATGCTTCAGCCTAAGTGTATATTCACATATCTGAAGGACTGAATTGCAGGTATTTTGGTGGTAAAGGTATAACTGTGGAGAGTATGTCAGAAGCTGTAGCTTTAGTCCTATCTTTCAAAAAGAATTCCACATGTGAGTTATTTCTTCCTTAACCTAATGACTCTGCAGCTAAATGTGTAAGTGGTTAATGAGCGCAGACCTAGGGTCACTGTTTCAACTCAGGGCAGGTGTTATGATCAAGACTTGCAGCATCATGGTGAATTTTACTCTCTTTCCTTGTGACACATTGATTTAGCATGATTTTGCAAAAAGGTTTGCCTTCATTCTTTTACATAGCCTGCTCTACAGGATGGTCACTTGAGTGTCATCGTCAGCAGTGGATGATGTGGTTTTGAATCCTCTTTGGATGAAGATTGTATTGACCTGTTTTACCACTGTGCTGGAGGGCTGTTTGAATTGTTTAAACTATTATCTAATAATGTAGAAGTGATACTTGGCAGTCATTTAAAGCCTGTACAGTTGCTCTTGTCCATTAGCTGTGTTTGGAACATATATAATAGATTGTTGTCTCAAGGGTGTTCCGAGGCCCTCTGCTTAATTAGAGACGTGGGATCTATGTGTCTGGCTCCTGAGGGCTGGATCCTGCAGATGCAACTTTAAAAGCTTTCAGCCAAAAGGGGAGATTTTCTGAGTTTCTCACCTAGGCAACAAGCAAGAATGTAGAGTTTTTTTGGATGGTAGTTTAGATTTCAGCTCTAAAAGTCTGCACAGAGCCTTTTGGAGCTTGTCTTTGTGTGCATACCTAATGGATCAAATTGCTAGAGATGCTGAGGTATCACACTGCCATGTGGTCTTAAATAAGAGCTGGAAACCAAGTTCTGGCCTTTAGCCTCTCAAGCAGTAGGGTGTTAAAGATGTCTTGCACACCAACTGTCTTGGATTTCCACTCTGTTCAAATTACATAGTAATTTATACCACACCACCTAATAAACTCTCCCTCTGCTTCCTTGGAGAATACAGCACTTGAAGTTAATTAAATAGAGAAGCTATGTGAAGCTCAAGAAACTAGAACAGCTCTGATTGTCTGGCTGTAGGAGATCATCTCAAGTAGGCATTTGGGCACTTATTAGCAAACTGGGAAATTACATGTTAAGAACCAGGGATTTTACATGCTGTGCTAAATCTGAGGAAAGACCTTTGTCTACTTTTGTGGAGAGAAAAAAAAAAAGTGTTCAGTGAATGAGAGGGAAAAAAACCCCAAATATTCAGCAAACTGTCAGAACTTTAATCTGTTTCGTAGAAACAGATTTACTACCTAGGTTTGGGCATAAAAGTGGAGCTTTTATGTGCATGGGACAGAGTCTTCTACATGTATTAGCAGAGAGTTTACGGCTTTGCTAGAGTTTGAAATGGAATATTTTCCGAAGATGGTGAGACATAGGCTCTCTTGGGAACAGAAGTGTCTCCACTTTCAGAGGAGCTGTCTGCCAGGCTTTCTGTAGCTGTAATGATCTCCTGTTATTGAAGAAAGTGGAATTAGAATAATACTTCTGTAGTCGTTTGGCTAAGATGGACAGATACCCTGATGAAGGCAGGCTTGTAAAACTAAGAACGAACTTTTCTGCAGTTTTGTGTGTTTCTGTGTGGCGAGCTGAGGGTATGACATGTTTTCACTACAAGCTATTCCATGTAGTAGTACTGTGATTAACACCAACTTTTAAGGGAACTTACATGGTGGCTTGCTCCAGATACTGGTACTCTGTGAGGCTGTATCTGTGGTAGACTAACAATCAATGAATCTACTCCTCACACATTTTGGTTTAATGAGAGTTTGCTGTCATTATGTTTTGCTGCAGTTTTTTTTCATTTTTTTTTTTTTTTTTTTTTTTTTTTTGTTCACCTCTTTGTACAAGTTTTATCACTCCATTATTCTGTATGTGTCTAATACATAGTGTGTATGCTCTTTGGAGCTTCAGCTGCTTGTTTTCTACCTAGGCCCCACCCTTTGAGCTTCAAGCACTATTGTAATAAATTGATTTACAAGATTTTACACTTCTGCTTCTCTCTTTTTCTCAATTCTGGAACCTGTCCAAGATGAATTCCCTGTTTGGGTGTGGTTTTTTTTTTGTTTGGTTGTTTGATTGGTTTTTGTGTGACCTTTTCATTTGTAGATCTTAATTGCTGTGTAGTTTACTATTGAAATTCTAAGACCCTTCTTGATGTGTAGCCTCTACTCATTCTTCCTTCATGCTCAAGTTGTTTCTCTAAAGAGACACGCCATAGAATGTAAATTAGTGTAAATCCCCAGAAAGAACAGGACACAATAACCTTTATGGTAGGAGAGAAGATATTGAAGTCTAAGTACTAATTATTAGCTTTCATAGAATCATAAAATGATAGAATGGTTAGGGTTGGAAAGGACCCTAAGATCATCTAATTCCAATCCCCTGTCATGGGCACACCTCACACTAAACTGTGTCACCCAAGGCTCTGTCGAACCTGGCCTTGAACACCACCAGGGATGGAGCATTCACAATTTCCCTGGGCAGCCCATTCCAGTGCCTCACCACCCTTACAGTAAAGAACTTCTTCCTTATATCTAACCTGAACTTCCCCTGTTTAAGTCTGAACCCATTATCCCTTGTCCTATCACTGCAATCCCTGATGGAGAGTCCCTTTCCAGCATCCCTATAGGCCCCCTTCAGATACTGGAAGGCTGCTATGTGGTCTCCATGCAGCCTTCTCTTCTCCAGGCTGAACAACCCCAGCTTTCTCAGCCTGTCTTCATTCAGGAGATGCTTCAGTCCCTGATCATCCTTGTGGCCTCCTCTGGACTTGTTCCAGCAGTTCCAAGGAAATGCTCACATGGAATTGTGTCCTGAAATCGATTAAGTCAGTCTCTCCATCAAAGTGGAATAGGATTTCAGTTTTGCCAACCTCCTTCTGTGCTCAATGCTGAGCAATGGGGTTTCTTAGGAGAACTTTCCACACTATTCATAGTGACAACAATAACTTGCATTTGTCTGGGTTTTGTTTTCTTCTTAATAAGTCACTCTCTTTGCACAGAGAACACTCTTGTCTGACTTGGCCAGTCTCCTCCTACCTAAGAGTGTTTGTCCTACATAACATCACTGTGTTCCCAACTTAATTTGAGAGCTGGTTCTTCTCTGATACTATGAACTTTCTTAAGCTCTGGTTTAGAAAGCATTTACCCTGGTACTCAGCTGAGCTATAAATAAGTCATTAACATGCTCTGAGATGTGCATGCTTCTTTGTCTTGAGATATGAGGCTGAAACTGTGGGATGCATTTGTAGTCTGGGATCTATATAAACATATAAACTAGCAGCTGTATTTGATATGACCCTAAAGAATGCAACATGCTGTTTGCGAGCAGAGTGCTAGTTGTCAGCAGAGACCATACAGTAATAACAGGCTGCTACATGGTCACAGTGGGCTTTAAGTGAACTGTGATCCCAGCCATCAACACCGTCTTCATGCCCAGTGTCTAAGGCCTGATTTGTTAACTAGTCTTGCTCTTTCCATAAGCAAACCCATTCTCTGGCAGTCATGTGCAAACTTAAGCTCTATTCTCTCTAAGCAAGGCTCTGCACTGATGTGTTTGAAAATGTTCTGGGTACCAAGTCTTGCTTTTTGCTAGCATCACCCTGAACCCGAGCTCTCTCCTTCCAACCCCAGTCAGAGCTCAGCTGCATGGAAGGCAGTTGCACGTGTTCATTCCCCACCAGCGAGCTGGAGAAGGTGCTTCCAGAGAACATCCTCAACAAATACTATGAGCGGAAAGCTAAGGAGGAGGTGGCTGCTGCCTGTGCAGATGAGCTTGTCAGGTAAGTGTCCAGCAGAGGATACAGACTGCACTTACTGATGTACAGAACTGTCCCCTGAAACCCTAAATGTATGCTCACTGTGAGATGGGGAGCTTTCAGAGCTGTATTATGCATTCAGGCTTCTGCCTTTCCAAATCTCTCTGTATTCAAGTCCCATGAAACCCTAAATGTATGCCCACTGTGAGATGGGGAGCTTTAAGAGCTGTATTATACATCCAGGCTTCTGCCTTTCCAAATCAATCTGTATTCAGGTTGGTCTGCCTTTGACTAGGAGCAGATTAAAATTCAATAGACTCATCTCCCTTAAGACTTGCTTGCCAGCTCTGTGCTGATCCTCTAAATTACATGGCCAAAAGCAGTGCTGAGCATAAAATGTTTTGACTATGAGTGACTGAAGAAATATGAGCAAAAAAGGCAGTAGTCAGCACATCCTGGTGACAGGCATTTGGTTGGCAGCCTTATTAACTACCGTAGAACTATTTGAATCCCCTTGCAGCAAAAATACCTTTGGCACTCTGCACTGATGGCATCTTCTTTTGGGCTCTAGGTGTCCGTTCTGTAACTTCCCAGCTCTCCTGGACCATGATGTGAAGAGGTTCAGCTGCCCCAATCCCCGCTGCAGAAAGGTAACTGGGGGGATACTTGCCATTTGGTCTCTTTTGGAGCGTTGGGCAGGAGAGCTGGGAGGACAACCCACACTTCCTAGGAGCAGGATATGGCTGCATGGGGCAGCAGTCAAAATGCTGGATCCTACTGCTGTTCTATACAAGTGTGTGGCTGGACAGATGGATTGCAGGGCACTGTTGATAAAGACACCAATGTTCCTTTGTTAGGAAGATGTTGGCTAAAAAAGCTTATGGATGCCATAAATTGCTGTCTTGCATGTACACAAATGTTTTAGGTGAACAGGGAAATGGGTGCTTAAAAGGCATAAAACCAAATTGTAGTCCTTTATGTAATGAAACTTTTGGAAAATGAGCTGAAGCAACCTTATGTGCTGCCCTGAAGAGAATGAGCATCTGCATTTTTCCTTTCTGCTGTCACCCGAGTACAGATTCAGTTGGAAGTGACAACTTGTTGGAAGAGCTCACTGAAACAGGAGCCAGTCAAGGGGCAGGAGATCTTTGTGCTTCCCTCCAAATCTGCTAATGGCCATAAGGGGAGAATTGTCAGGCCAAATGGGGGGATGGAGCAGGGGAAACTTGCTGCTTCTGCACCATCTGCTCAGGGGGGGAAAGAGAAGCAAGGAAATATGCTTCCCAGTCTCCTGAATGTACACAGAACCCTGCTTACATCTGATGCCAGTGAGCCAAGGCTGCACCCTATCAGTGTTTAGCACTGAAGCTACAAGGCATCTTGCACAACTTTAGCCACAACAGTGAGTTCTCATGTGACACCGAGGGAACTGCCTGTCCCCCAGCAGAGATTGCTGCTAATCACTGCAATTCCTCTCGAGTGCATTAACCTTGTGCTTGTAGCTGCTGTAGCTTCGTGTTCTTGTATTGACTGCTGGTCTAGAGTGAGGAATTAATAGGAAGTCAAGTTCTGTTGTCTGGAGAAGGTGAAGTTGCATTTTTATAGTGAAAAATCTAACTTACTGGGGGGAGAAAGCTGCTTATGACAGATGCACAATTCCGTTTGAGATCCCTCATCTCCAAATTCGTTTTGCTAACGTCTAGCTCTAGCATTTGGGAAAGAAACGTGGTTCTGATGGATTCCGAGTGTCAGGAGCGAGGAGGTTTACCAGTCACTAGGTGGCAATGTTGATTCACGTTTAAATCGTTCTTTTTCCTCTGTTCTTGCAAACAAGCAGTTGTTTTCAAGATGTACACGTGTCAGCGCCAAAGAACAAAACTCAGGCTTGAAGAACATGAACATTTCCATGTGCAAAAGTAGCTTTTTTTTCCCCCTAAAATGTGTAACGCAGCGCAGTAAGTGTGGTGAGAAGGGTCAGGACTGAAATGTTCCTTTCCTTCTGGTTTGCTGTTTCATTTCCTTCCTAGCGTACTGCCTGTCCCCCTTCCCTGGAGGCTCAGCATTCCAGCGGGCTGGATTTCTGGTTTCCTGGACAGCTTGTGTTGATTCATTAGCTGAAAATCTGCTGAGTAGCTTAGTGCTCTTCTTAGAAATCTTGAATGACTTTAGGATTTGAAGTGGAGGGCGAGGAATTCCGATTGCAGGATGTGGTGTCTCGCAGCATCGACTGCAGCGGTTCTTTGTGTTCCAGCTATCTTTCCTCTGCCCAGAATGAAGAATTTCAGTTAATGCTCTTGCTTGCAGGAAACCCTGGCCCTAAGGGAGGAAAGGGCTAATCTAGGGAGCTCTACAGAGGATGCATCAGCTTTGCTAGCAGTGCCTCTGATGGATTCAGTGGTGGTGATGACTGAGCCTGGAAGGAGTCCCTCTCTGGTGGGAAAGACTGCGCTTGCACAGCTGAACCTAAAGTGAGGGGAAGTGTGGAAAGGGAAGGGTCAAAATGTGCCTCTCCTAAAGCCTCAAGGCTCTTCAAGGCTGGGGAGAGGAGGACCAGATGGTGGACCTGTGCTTTTTCTGTGCTCCATCACCTGGATCTTTTGTCTTGCTTTGAGAATTCATGTCGATACTCTCAGGCTTTCCTTTAAATCTTGCAGAGAAGTTGATTCGTATTTGGGCCAGCTATGGATGTATTGTGAAATAAGTGATGGGAACCAGCTGGAAGCCTTCATTTTGGCTGTATGTGTGTATGCTGGGCTCAATAAGAAGAGGAGTTCTGGGTATGCCCGTGTCACTGCTTATGATCTCACCTGCAGCTCCAGTCATTTGCACCTTGGAGGGACCAAAATGCAGCTAACTGTAGCCAGAGCAGTGGGCAGAGCTGCTGTTTGCCTTCTGTAAGTGAAGGGCTGCACGGAGAGCATGCAGATGAGGCTGCACCATCTGCCAGGGCTCCAGCTGTGTGCTGTGAAGCTTGGCTCCCAGTTAGGTGGCCAGGGCTTGAATCATAATATCACAAACAGCAGGGTGGAGGGAAAGCTTAAATTAGCCAAGGAAAAACACTGCCCAAGCCACCCTATGGATGTGCTCCCTGTGTTTGCAGGCTGAGCTGGTGCTGGGGCAGAGGCGGTGTTGGCTCAGACCTGAGTTTTGAGGTTTTGCTCCCAAACAGGTTCCTGACCATGCATGGGGCCAGGCTTCCTGTTGGCAGGGAGGGTTTGCCAGCCTGGTTGGTCAACCTCCATCTTCCTATGCACAAAGATCCCTGTGTGGAAGCAGCACTTGAATTTCTCACCTTTCATGATGCGTGTTCCTCCTTCTGGTGCTCTGAGAGAGCAAACCAAAGCTGGCACTTCTGTTAAAACCAGGAAAGGCACACGTTGTGAAGCTCTGGGAAGCGAGCCTGCACGTTTGCACATTGAAGGAAGTACTGTTTCCCATCAGAAAAGGAAGTCCATCCTTTCAGCTCCACATCCCCCCTCCCAAGACCCCATAGTGTTGATGAAAACAGGGGTTTTGTTCCTGGGCTGCTTGCTGCTATCCCCAGCATTGCTGGTGAAGGGAGATGGTTTCCCCTCTTTGCAGTCTCAGCACAAAGCACTGCGGGGCTTCCAGCCAGGGAAGAGATGGGGAGGTGAAAGCTGCCGTTGCCATGGAAATGATGCATGCAAGGAGCAGAGCTGTCCCTCCAGTGCCACACTCATTTTGGAGCCAGGCCACATTGCAGGGACTTGCATTTCCAAGACTTTTCCTTAAAACTCCTTTGGGTAGCATGGGATTTTCATTGTACCAGCCTCTGTGCTGGCTGGATGCGATGAGGTGATGGCGTATGGGTGTGTGGTGCTAAATCACCCTCACACTGGGCAGCTGAGAGCATCCCTGAGGTTGTGTGTAGGGACTGGGTTTGCCTGCTGGGCATCTGAACTGTCCCACTGTTAAGATGAGCATTGATGTGCCTGTGGCAGATGGATGAAATCTCCATTTCTATGTATTTATTACTTTTCAGGTCAGGTTTCTGGCCACAGGCATCCTCGGGTGTGCTTTTAATTTGCAGAACTGAGACTTGATGGTTTAGGGGACTTCTTTTTAAGCTTCTAGAATATCTCGGGATTGATTTCAAGATGCTGGCTAAGACCAGATGCACCCAGCTGCTTTTAACCTTCGTTTGCTGTTGGGAACTGGACAGGTTTAAGCTTGTACAGAGCCTAGCAAGCTGTGTCTGAACACGGCTTCTCTTAGCAGGGTGCTAACACTGCATCCACAACCTATGGTAGTAAGCATAAGTCGTGTCATACAGTTTGCAGCAACTTTGGTGTGAGCGGCCTTGCTCAAGTAAATTGCATGATTACAAGGCTTGAAGTTGGAACAGGAGCTATGGGGTGAACTGCAGTGCCTGTGATCTCTCTGTACCTGGTGTGATAACGGAGCACGCAGCTGCTTGTGCTTCAGAGGCAGGTAATGAGGCAGCCCCATAGTCCCGTTACAAGTGGTTTATAGGGTGCAAGGGGAGATGTTTGTGTAAGCAAGTACCCAGCAGCAGGGGATGTGTTCAGGATGACACAGCCTTCCGAGGATGTCATCCAACACATGCCATAGGAGCCATTAGTTGTGTGCTAGAGGCTGGCCTGCGGCTCCCCTGCCCGACTCCAGATGTGCCGTGGTTGTGGGCTTAAACCATACCAAGATTTGTCAGTGGCAGGGTGAGTGTGCAACATGATAGAAACAAATAAATAGCTCTGGTTGGAGGAATTGAGCTTGTCCAAAATGCCTGCGAGTAGGATGAGCGTGCAGAGAATTACTTAATTCTCCTTGTTTTGCAACATGTTTTCCCAGCTGTTGGAGTCCACTGTCTCATTCAGCTTCCTGACAGCAGAGCAAACATTTTGAAGGTCCCATGGCCCTGTCTCATTCTCTTTTCAGCCATTCCTATTGCTCTTCTCCCTATGCTTTTCCTAGAGCTATTTATTTGGATTTAATTGTTACTTAGAGCTTAACCCCGCAGCTTTAGTGGCGAGCAGAGCCAAAGGTGGCATTTATTTATGGCAGACCCCTGTCATTGCCTTCTGATGACAACGACCTCAAGGCCCAACTCTGGTGTTTAAATTCCCATTGGAACTGTGGCTGTGTGAATGCAGCTTAGCAGAATTTACCGGGATGAGGAAGAAAGGGGAATGCAGTGTGGAATCAGTGCGTCTTACTGGGGACGGAGCGCTCGCGCCTGTGTATCCTTTCATCCAGAGGCCTGTCTCCTGCTTGTCCAGGCCAGCGGAGCGGTCTAACCCATCATTTCATGACTCTGCCATCTTCCCCCTCAGCACTGCATCCCTAAACCCTCCTGCTCCAGCGCTCTCAGCCTTCTCCTCCAGCTCAGCGCCTGTTGAGCCGAGCGGCGCGCATGGGAGCGCGCTCCGCTCTGCTGCTGCCAAACCCACAACAAATGGCAAGTTTCCGTCTGTCATCCCGGCTCCCAGGCTGGGCAGCCCGTGTTCATTTTTCTTCCTTAAAAGGCCATTGCATCTCCTCGTCTGCAGCCGTGCTCTGTGCCGCAGGCAGGGCGAGAGGCGACGCTGTCGCCCAGCGCTGCGGATCAACGCATCTCGCCTCAAAGGGATCGGCAGGAGGGAGGGACCGAGGCCGAAGGTGGGGTTGAGGTGATTGTAGGCAGCAGATAACACCCCCTGATAGGTTTTTATTGCTAAGTCCTAAAAGAAAAGAGATAACAGGAGAGTTCTGGTATAGCAAAGCCTTAAAAGTCCAGTCCCGTGCGGGAAGGATATGTGCGTGCTAAGCCATGTGGTATGTCCCATTGAGGGATGCAGGGTCAAAGTTGGAAGGGGAGTGCTGAGAGTCAGATCTCATCATCAGCTTTATCTTGATGGAGGGAGCTGCAAGGGGAGCAATGGAAAGCCACATGTCAGGGGTTCTCCTTGCTTCCCTAGGGGCTGGATGGTGCATAATCATACATTTGATACCTGGCTGGGAGAGAGCGCCCAGGAAAGACAGAGAGGGGGAAACAGCTTGTCCCATATCTTGCTGTTAGGTGTATGCTTGGTCTGGGCGAGGAGCAGTACAAGAATGGAGTGGTGCCAGCAGCAGCTTGCTCCTCAATGTCCCTTTCCAGAAAGGAGGCACAATGATCAGCCCAAAATCACTCCTTGCCTTATCTATGTACCTGCCACCCTTCCTCGGGACACATAAGAAGGGGCAGTAGGAGCCCTGAGAATACCTCACCTGGAAAAGAGGGCAGGAGTGGGCAGATTTAATTGTTATGGTGGAGTGGAGAGGCTCCATCGGTGGGAGCTCAGGTGGTACTGCTGCTTTTACAAGGTCAAGTCTATTTATGCAGTGGTATGTGGAAATGCTTCGCTTGATAAATGAGTCTGACAGAGGAGGAGAGGGCAAAGCTCAGCCTGGAAATGGACCTGAGGAAAGAGGTCAGCTTAAATGGGGTGTCTGTCTTGTAGAGGGTAAAAAAAGCTGCTGAAAACAAGAGCTCAAGCTAGTCCCTTTAAAAATAGACCACGTAAGTCAGTGCAATTGCAAGCAACAAAGCTTACTCCTGTGCTTTCTTTCTGCCTTATATAGCAATATTCATTCAGGGGAAAAAAGCAATTCTCTCGCTGTTCCCTGACCACTGAATACCTCTGTGTCAGGTCCATAAGAGGCAGCAGCTCTATTTTCCCTCTGTAGCTTTGTCCTTTGCCAAAGAGGGGTCCAGAGGTGACAAGCTGAACACAACTTCACATGGGGATAGAAGCTTCACCCTCAGCAGTCTTGTCTCAACCTCTCTCCCTGGGCACAGCCTGCAGCCATTTAGGCAAAGGAGCCACTGGGAGCAGCTGCAAACCTGTAGTGGTCAGTACTAGGACAGTGTCTTTGGGGATGAACTGGTGGGCATCACAAGGGGTTGGATAAGAGCAGCCTGGGCCGGTGGTGCCAGGGCTGAAAGGTCTTTGGATGCCCTGAGTGTGGCAAAGTGGTCCTGTAGCCACATTGCTGGGGTTGGAAGGACCCTGGAGCAGAGGCTGAGACTTGCTGAAGGCTAAGATGAGCTTTAAGCTTTGCCTTTTTCCTCCTAGATCCCTTTGAAAGAGCAAGGGAGGAGGAGGAGGAGTGTTCTTCCATTTCATGCAGGAAACGAGAGGAAGTAATACAATGTGATGACCCCAGCATCAGGGAGAAACCCTAGATCTCTGTATGGACCAACGTGCTCAGATTGTGTGATTGTGTGGTTTTAAGCAGGGAGGTAACTTACCCTGGGTCACTTGTCTGTCCTCGCAATAGGATGTGATGCCACTGAGCTGTCGTGGGAGCTTGGTACAGGAACCCTCTGAGTTTAAGGTTAAAACCTGCCCAGTGCTACTTGTATTTGCAGAGCACCGGAGCAGGGTTATCACTTTGCTGCTGCAGTGGAAATGGAGGTTGGAGAGGATGGAAACAAGGCCGTTCCCAAGCTAAATTAAAAACATTGTTCTGCCCTTACTCAAGAAGCTCCCTCTTCCCTCTCTTTCCTCCCCCTCACATTCCTGGCGTAGTAATCACTGCTCTCTAACCTCAGCTTCATCTGCCACAGGCTCACCACTTCAGAAACACCATTAAACCCCCCCCGGCTCTACACACACCTCATCTTGCTGTACCTCGGTGCTTCCAGGGCCCTTGTCTTTAGAGGGGTCTGAGTCAGCAGCAGAGGTTTCGAGCTGTACTGTGTCGGGGCAGCTGATGACTCTGCTGTCTGTGCCAGAGCCCTGAGCTGCCCTAACCTGGCGTGTGCAATGCGAGGAGGTGTTTTGCTTCTCCTTTCTGTTTGCACATAAACAGATCGGAGCAGATGACACAGTCATCAGACTTCCTGAGCTAACAGGAGGCTGCTGCAGATGATGTCCATTTTGGAGGCTGTCAGTAGAGTTTGTTTCCTAATTTGGTCACAGCGTGCTCAAGGCTGCTCTCCTTTTCTTTTCCTCTTTTAAAGCACCCATCCTCTTTATATCATTGTCCTGGAGGGGAAGCTGTGTGTAGCAGAGGACCTCCAGCTCCTCTCACTTCCTCCCTGCAGAAGAAGTGAGACTTGAAAGGTCTCTTTGAAAAGCAGTGCAGTTCTGAAGCTCATCTTCCCATTCTGATTTCCTCCTTTGCCACTCTCTCATGAGCTCATCTCAGTGAACTTGGCTTTTTATCCCTCTGGGTGGTCATCTGAGCGAGCCCTTTGTGCTTTAGGACTTTGGAGTAGTTCTCTTCAGGGGCAGAGTGAGCTGTGCTGCTGTTAAATAGTAACATTGATAAGGTCATCTATTGGTGTATGTATTGCAGGAGGTAGGTACGTGTCTGATTTCAGCTAATGGAGAATGTGTTCAGTTTCAGTTCATACATCGTCACTAACCTGGTAACGTGTAGGAAGCTGTAAATGCCATCAATGGGAGAGAAACAGTATGGCTGTTCAGCTCTGCTGAAAGACATTTAAAAGTTAGCTCCTGTGTCTTAAAAGTCATGGAATGGTTTGAGTTGGAAGGGACCTTAAAGCTCATCCAATTCCAACCCCCTGCCATGGGCAGGGACACCTTCCACTAAAGCAGGTTGCTCCAGCCTGGCCTTGAACACAAGCTAGAGATTGCCAGCCCCTGGAAGAGGTCTGCTCTTCCGTGCTGAGCCACAGTCAGACCCAAACAAATGACCTTCTTGCAGTGCAGGAGGCAGTTTAGCCCTTCCACTGTCAATGTGTGTTTTCATTCAGCAACAGCAACAGCTGAGGAATTAATGCCAAGCCTATAGATAGACTCCTTTATTTCTCTGCTGGCCTTAGCAGAAGGAAGGGGAAAAAACATTTCCAGGTGATGCAGTTGAGGATGCAGGTTTATTCTGTGTGATCAGGAGGCTTGTGTGCATTACGTGGTGGTGAAGGTGCTGCTGTCACTGGAGCTGCTGTCTCTGGACAAGACTCCCTCACCTTAGAGATGCTGGGTTACCTAGTGAAATCCAGCACTGCTTTAGGTTCAGAGTACATGTCATAAACAGCTTGAGCAGAGCCTCAAGTTAAGGTGCACCCGAAGCAGCCTGATTACTGGTATTAAAGGTTTGGCTGCAGATGGGCAGGTATGGGCTGGTCTCTAGGGAGAGGAAACTTCAGTATGTGTCATGTGTGGAATGCCAGGTTAGCATTGACCTCTGAAACATGAGTAACAGAGAAATGGGTGCATGAAGTGGTGAGGCAGCAGGTTTGGGGGGGGGAAGGGAAGATGAAACACAAGTTTTCTTCTAATTTAGTCAAAACCATCTTTGTGTGTCATTCTTATTTGCATGTTATCTACTAATTAGCCCTGACTCATCCACTGCTTCCACCTGAAAGGAAGGGTATGTTTTTGAAGCCTATGGTTTCTAATCTCAGTAGGCCAGCATTTCTTCTCCTCCTCTTCCTCCTCCCTCTCCTTCTTGTGCCCCCAAAAAGCATTCTCTTACTGCTTTTAACCTTCAAGCCTCTTTTTTTCCTGCTCTCTCTGTTACTAGTCTTGCATTATTAATGGGACTGTAGCAGTTCAGCCAGAACACTGACATTACCAATTACTCCTCGTAGCAGAGGAGCAAGGAGAAAGGTAGGAACTGGGTCAGGAAATGTTGTCATAAAATGATAGCATCAGAACTGGGGAGCAGAACTCTCTGTGAGCAGGTTTGCATTGGAAATGGCCTCCTTCACCCAGTAGCATACCTGAGCCCATCCACCATGTGCTGCTTTGCTGCTTGCAGATGGGAAGATCATCTCACACACAGGTTAATAACAGACCTGTAATTCCCAGGAGCAGAGGAATGGAGTGATAGGTTGTGTTCTGCATGGTAGAGCTCTGAGCATCACAGAACTCATGGGCTCTTCATTGCTGGTGCTGGAGTAGGAAGCCCCTTCCCCTGTTAGTGTCAAAAGGCTGAGGAAGCAGAAGTGGCTGCATTTACTTGTGCAATTCAGTGGGAGCCTGTTGCACTCGATGCGCTCAGGTTGTCGGTGGTACCAAGGGCATCTTGTAGCAAAAAACAGCTCTCCACACTCCATGTAAGTGAATATGATTGCTATGAAAGCAGAACAAGAATGTTATTTTGGGCATGCAGCAATTAGCCTGTGAATCCTGGGCTGCTGTAAACATAAGGAATTGCCTGTTTCTGGTTAATGGAGCTGCGCCTCTTCACTCAATTGGGCACAGCATCCGCTCAGGGATTTGGCATCCCTTGGAGACCTTGTGTGAACAGTTGTGCTGTCATGTTAGCTTGCTTCTAGAGAGGGGGCAAGTGTGAAAAGGGAAGTGTCATTTACTGTAAAATGTAGCAGCTCCTATGGGAAGTGACAGTTAGAGAAAGTTACATCCTCAATGCATGCTGTTGTCTTTAAAATAGCTAAAACAGCTAAAATGCATAGGTCAGCACTAAAGAATACAAACTGGGCTCATGTGTGCTGGCAAAAGACAAGTCTATCTGCCTGAAAGATGCTTTAAAGGACAAACTGAAGTCTTGTCTCTCCCAGAGGTATACATGTGTTTGTTGAGGGAACAAAAGCCTGTCTCTGGCTGGCTCAAGGTGGCAGATTCCTTGGAAGTCTCTTGGAGACTGGGACTGTGTTCTCCTTCCCTCTCTGTGTTGCTGCTCCTGGTACCCATGACCACCTGTGCATGCATCAGCTGAGATTGGGATGAGGATGGGGAAGCATCAAAGCAGTTTGCTCTCAGTCCCTGCTTAGCAGCCGTGCATCCAGACGAACCAGTGATGTGCTTCATATGTGTTCTGGACCAAGGCTGGAGCCAGCACGGGAGCAGTGTGACTGCCTCACAAGTCAGATGGTAACTCGCACACAAAGTGAGCTGGAGATTTAGGCTGGGCAGACTTGACAATATCCCCTTTCAAGGACTATCCCTTAAACTGTCCTAGTCGCACCCCACCTTTGGTGCCAGATGGAGCCCTTCGGTAAGTATGAACAGTACTTAAAAGAGAGACTGGCTGGCTGCTGTGCTCTCTGCTCCGTGGGCTGTGAAGCCCTATCCTGCTGGAGCTAGCCAGCTTCATTTCTCTAACTGATCATAAGGAGTGTAGAGCTCTTAAATCCTGGCTCATGTTTTATCCATGGCGTTGGTGGAGCTGCCTTGTATCTCCAAGTGAGCCCAAAGCAGAGCTTTGCTAGTGTGGCTTAGAGTGTTTGGGGGAGAGCAGACATTGCCATGAAGTAGGAGTTGATGATAGGCAGTAATTCCTATTTAATAAAGCCATTGTGGAGCTGGAGAGGTCTAAGTTTATGACCCCAGTGTTCTTTTTCTTTCTCAAAGGCAAGTACTGATTTGCCATTAAACTCTAGCATTATCAGCAAGGCAAATGCTTTCTCTGTCCAAAATTCCATGTGCACATATTTAATTAGAAGGCACCAGGGTTAATGAAGCTTTGAGTGCAGAAAAGCCTCATTCCGTGAATTGAGGGGTTTTTAATTGCTCCAGAGATTGCATTTCCCAGCTGTGGTTGTCCCTTAACATGTGAATCAAGTACCTGGAAAGGGACAACTTGAATTGTCTCCTTCAGTGCCAGTTTCTTCCTCTTCTATTGATTCTTCATCTCTGGTTGAAAGAGGATTAGATGCAAATGGTTCCTTAAGTCAGGGGTTTAGCTTTGTGGTGGAATTGGAGTTGTCAATGCTTTGGACACTGGGAATAAGGTGAAAAACAGGGAGTGTTTGTGCAGATCATGTCACTCATCCCTAATGTATCGTAGAAGATGGAGAGCAAGTATGCGATTTATTCTTCTCCCACCCCAATAACTGAACCGCACCGCTTCTGAATGTGATGGCAGGTAACTGAATTGCATGCTACAGCCCAAATCAAACCAGCTTTCATTAGTGTGCAAGAAAAAGGGTGTTGGGTGCTTTGGGGGGTGGATTTCTTGCTTGTTTATAGGGCATTTGAATAGTGGTTTTAGTGCCCAAGACTTCTGTGAGCGACAAGGTCATTTTGTGGTCCTCTTATGTTAATGGTTGTACAACCTCATAGTGCAGAATCTGCAGAAGGACAAGAATCTAAAATGCAGCAAATTTAAGTACCTGCAGAATGATCAGCGATGGAAACAGCCAGTGATGTTCCTGACTTCATTACAATGAAAGCATACAACCCTCACTGTGTGCCACTGTATACGATGTCCTCCATCTCTGTTTGTGCCAGATGCATGGAATATTCCAAGGTATGGTTTTGTGTCCTCATGGCCTCGTTAGCAACTATGGCCTTGACTAGATGCATAACTGAAAAGAAGCTTCCAGCAGCAGCAAAAGACATTGGGAGATTAATTTCACTCACCTCTAACACTGAAACAACAGGAGCAACAACTGGTTCAGGGGTTGACTTTTGGAGGTCTTAGCTGTCAGAAATCATTGGGAAAATAAGTAGTAGCATCCCCTTGGATGGAGACTTGCCATAACCTTCCAGTATTTTATAGTGATAGGTAAGCATCCTGTACATGAGCAGGTATTTGGGAGCTGTCAGGCTTTAAATGTGAGAAGCTGGTGGCTGCTGTGGTGTGTATGACAGTGGCTGGAGTGACTGTTTTGGGTGAACAACCTGCAGAAGAGAAGGCTCAGAGGAGACCTTATAAGTCTTCCAATACCTACAGGGCACCTACAACAAATCTGGAAAGGGGCTTTTTCAAGGGCACGTAGTGATAGAACAAGGGGGAATGGCTTTAAACTGTCAGAGGGGAGATTTAGGTTGGGTATAAGGAAGAAGTTCTTCCCTGTGAGGGTGCTGAGGCGCTGGCACAGGTTGCCCAGAGAAGCTGTGGCTGCCCCATCCCT
>JBCJKH010059261.1:26822-52070 GCA_039877255.1 Loriculus beryllinus | reverse complement strand
GGCATTCTGGCATCCACAGTTACATGTACAGGCATGGGTGTACACACACACAATGAGTGCTAGAAACTTGCCCAGACCATTACAGGACATTAACACAGCTGTTATTTAACACCACTACTTTAACTTTCAGAAGAAGAAGGTACTTCTCATGGCAGGAGACCACCACCAGTGGCAGGACATGCCCATCTCCACTGTACCAATGCATGCAATTAGGAATACAGGGCCAGAACAAAGCTATGCAGCCATGAAGCCTTGGCCTCTGTGCACGCAGGCTATGTACCATAATGGTACACTATGTACCATAATCCATCTCATTGCCTGCAACAAGTATTTTGTGCCCAAATTGCTCCTAGTGGAAGGTATTTTCAGGCTTTCACTACAGTGAGGGGTAGAGACCATCTGATTTCCAGTTTAAGCCTATTCAGGGCCAAGTTTATGCCCACTTGTTCTTTTGCAAATATTGCTCTTGGGTTTAAATAGGTTTTTCCCCTCTCTGGCATTTAGCCCTGGATGTATTTATAGAGTGCTGTCAAATCCCCTCTCAACTCTATTTTGCTAAACTAAACAAGCCAATCTCTTACAGTCCCTTCCCATAAGATAGGCTTTCCAAACACTTACTACCTCCACAAGACTTTCCATAGATTTTACATGTTCTAGCTCTAATTCAACTTTGACATCGTTACTTTTAAAAAAAAGTAAGCAATATCCTAAATTAAGCTGTCTAGTATCTTGTACAAGGGTTCCAGTGGGGTACCTGAGGTATTTGGCTTCTCTGCAGTTTCACCACTGTCCCACCATCACCACGTCACTAGCTAGAATAGGATGGACAGAGTTAACTTTGAAGGTTTAGCTCAAGAGTCAGCCACACATAGAAGTAGCACAGTTAGTTAAGCATGAAGAGGGTCATTCCAATCCTCAGCACTGCAATTCCCTAATAGGTCAGAGAGGGACTCACTTCTGCATGTGTGCAACATGTCTCATGTTCAACACAGACACTCCAAGCATCCTCAGCCACCAACCTTTACAGAACACGCCTTAAGAATACCTATGTATTAACAGCATCCCCCAGAAGTTTCTTCTGTCTCTTGTTTTCCTTATGGTAGCATCTAAAGATGCTCTTTAAGAAGCTCACCATGGTATGCATTAGGTGACAAGGTGGCATTAGGACGGCTGCTACCTATTTTACAGCCTATGGCTTTGAAAACAGGCCAGGTAAAAATGTTAACAGTAGATAGGATAACAGAACAAGACACAATAACGAGGCACTGCAAGTTATTACTTATCAGCATTACTTGATGCAGCCTACCTCTTTCCTTTTCTCAATTTCAACTCACATGTATTGCTTTGGCACTTACCCTGGGAGCAGTTTATGCATTACAGCTTCTGCAGCATATACGCTCCAAGATTTGCATGGATGCACACATACATAGGCACAACCAAGCCCTTATTACCCTTGCATTTCAACAGGTACAGACTTAACAGAAGGAGCATTAAGTCCTGAAGCACCTTCCCCTTCACAAATAGTACAATCCTCATATTATGCTAAAAACTGATACCATACGACCAACTGAAGCTGGGCTTACAGGTTCAAAATCCGTGTTTTACCACCGAATTTATAGTACAAGCTCTCATCCTCACACACATAGTTGAGTTCTTAAAAGTATAACCCATCTTTCCCTTCTTAATATTTGGGAGGTATTCTTACATTTTAGTGGCTTAGAAACCCATTTGTTCACATTCCCAAATCATGATACCAAAAGCATAATCAGTGGCCTGCAAAACAGATATGTATAGACAGTGTAAAGGCACAAAGATTAATATATCAGGTTAAGATAGAAATAAAGGCATCATTTGGGCCTTGGTTTTGTCTTATCTTAGCATGCTTGGACTTCTTTGAAGTGTAAGTTTAACTTTCAATTACAACATTTCTTTAATGTTTTACCCATGCATCATAGAGTTGTGCAAGCATTAACTTCCTCAATTTTCATTCTTAGAAGAGAAACACATGAACCCATTATACAAGAAATCCAAAAGAGCTTGCTGCTGCATCACCAAGTCACCAACAATACATGATGGGCAGAGGTCATTTTGAAGTTCACATCCTAGGTTCACCTACTCATGCCAAGCAGGGCTTACATTCTCAGGAGCACTGCCTTTCCACAGCTCTAGAAGGTTGTTTGAGCCCCACTAACACACATGAACACAGCACTTACAAGAGCAGCAACCAGCAGAACAGCAACATCAAGCCACGAGCGAGAAGATCGTGCTGGTAGCTCTCCTAACAACACTCACAGCACACGGAATCATTGCACACAGTTTGGATACAGAGGGTACCAGCCACCTTCCCCGTGTTGTAACATGAACACTAAAATACTACTTTTTGGCACATTTTTATATGCTTAGTGATTAGGTACAAATGTTCATACATGTGTACTTTTAAATATAGTGAACACAAATTTTAAACACAAATTTAATGACAATAGGTCTGAAATGACAAAAGACAATACCTTTCTTAAAAAGTATCCAGTTTAAGTTCCTTCAGGTCAGATAACTTCATTTCTAGTTCTGAGAATATTTAGCCTGTTACTAACAAACAAATAAATATATGCAGTGGGCTTCCACTTTCACTTTCCAGGAAAAGGTTAAAAATCCAGATTTGGATGAAAACAAAACTCATACTCTCTCTTCCACCAGAGATGATCTTCACTGTAAGAACTTCCCACAGAAACAGTCTGCATATTAAACTTTTCCCTTTTTCATTTAAAGTTCCCTGTAGCTTTTTGGAGTTAGGTATGGGTGCTGTTTCGGTATTTGGGATTTGGGGGGGGCTATTGTGGAAACGTTAGTAAAGGCACATCAATGCCTGTTTGTATTGTCCCAGCAGCAGCTGAAGTTGCCTTGAAGATGCTCACTAATACAAGGCAAACACTTGGCAATCACCTACAGCAAGAACTGAAGCATTCTTGAAACGCTCAGGGAACGGGTATTTCAAAAACACCTTCAGATCTGAACACTCGGTTCCTTTCCAAAGAACCTTTGAATAAATATTCATCAAAATGAGGAAACTCACATTCTGGCACGAGCCATTTCCACAAAACCATGACAAAGGATTAAAGTTGTGAGATTCAAGAATTTAAAATTTATATATTGATATCCTTTCCTTCATTCATCCTTCTTAAACATAAATTAACTCTGAGAATCCCTCGCAAAGTCTTTATTTCTCAAACTGAAACCTTATGGAAAAGAAACTTGCAATATGGCCTGAAGTATAAATTTCCGTCTGGAAGAAATAGTTACTTGCTTTTATATCTCCTTAGGGTCAGTAAAAATAAAAGATTAGCCATAAATTTTAGGCTTTTCTATTGTAATGTGTCTGAGTATACGCCTCATCCTTCCTTCATCAGACTGTAAAAGAAGGCCTCCATGGGAGCTTATAAGAAAGATAGGGACAGACTTTTTAGTAGGCCCTATAGCAATAGGACAAGGGGTGATGGTTTTAGACCTAAGGTGGGGAGATTCAGACTACATATAAGGGGAAAAAAAAATATTTGCAATGAGAACAATGAAAACCTGGAATGAGTTGCCCAAAGAGGTGGTAGATGCTCCATCCCTGGAAGCAAAGGTCAGGTTTGATGAGGCTTTGAGTGACCTGATCCGGTTGAAGATATCCCTGCTCATTGCAAGGGAGTTGGACTAGATGATCTTTAACAGTCCCTTCTAAGCCAAACCATTCTATGATTCTATAATCAGGTTTTGTAGAGAATTTATCTAAGTCATGTTTTGTTATAATGACATCTTTTGTTTTTAAAAGGCATTATGATAAAGAAACTAAATGCACTTATACGATAAATACAGGCTCAGGAAAAATAAACCATACTTTTAAAGTACTTTTACATGTCTGATAACAGTTCATAAAACAATATTGTTGTTCCTTTTCTCAATAGAAAGAAATGTTAACAGGGAGCAAGCCAAAGACAGGAAGGGAAGGGAGGTGCCAAGGATTCCTGGGATGTCTGTTCTACTGTAAGTGGGCTCAGTTCCTCAGCAAGCTTTGTCCCTTAGCAGATGCAAGGGGCAAGAAGGCCAAAGACTGGCAACAGCTATGGCTGCTTGTTTACAAGAAGCATACTGAAAGAGCAACCTAAGGCTTTTACAATACTCTGAATAACCCTTTATTTTCGTATCTTTCCACACAGATAAAGACTGTGCTTGAGCAGCAATAGTGACAGTTGCAACACCAATAGTTACCATGCCAAATCCAATCTGTTTAACTTCATTTAAACAAGCTAGATTTCTAAACATTCTTTTATCCCTTGAGCTGGATGAAGAACATCTCTTATTTATATTAGTTGCTTAAGACTCCCCTGTGTTATGTGCTGCACAGAGGTATTGTGAGAGCGTTCCACCCTGAATCACTCACCATATAAACAGAAGAGATACAGGAGATACTATTTTTCTTGCTTACAGTAATACAGACCCAAGTCACAGAACAACTCAGAAGCTTTACTTAAGGTCACGTAGGACACCTGTAGCACAGCTGCAATATCACTTTAAACTCAGACCTGTCACATCCTGCTGTTGCTGTCTACCAACAGGATTGGTGACAGCCCTCAAGAGAGGCTGAGGCTGTCACTGCGGGTTCACCAATGCAATGTTCCTGCTGACTTGCAGTTCTCAGCTCTATCTGTGCACAGTCCAGGCCTATTCCAAGCACTGGCCCTATTCAGAGCTCCCAATGAAGCTGGATCACACTTATTTGCTAGAAGCATTTGTACTGCTTCAAAGGTAGCTCCTCCTCCACAGCAGTCTCCTGCCACTAAACTCAGGGTACCCATCTCTCATTGCAAACATAAGAATTGCTCTAAAGGAATACCTACGAATATTCCTTTATCCACGAACCCAATGTAACTTTACAAATACAATAAGATGAGATGAGACATGGCTAAATTCCGAGCACAAAGTAGTTATTCCCATACAGCAGAACGGGTAAAACTGTCCATTAGGACAGCCGACAGGGATACAAATCGTTGAAGCAAATGCAGTGCTACTGAATCTCAGTAGTGCTCTGTGGGTTTGGGAGAAGCCCACAAACACCACATGCACACTAATTAAGCACAAGGTAAAGCCATAAACATTTTAACAGTAACCATGGCACTTTGGGAGGCCTGACTACCCACTGTGGCTGCGTGCTCTGATCTGGCAGTTCCCTCAGGACCTTCTTTCCATCACATCACAGCCCACGATGACCAGCATTTCCAGAATAGACTTATTCTTAACACTGTATTTCGAGAGGCACTCTGGAAACATGGATATGCCTGCCACTTCCACATCCCATTAATTCTGGGGCACAAAACAACCACGTGCACACTCCAGCATTTCGGCCTTGACAAGTACTAAAGAGCTTTTTGGTGAAAGGGAGCATATGTCCAACTGCTTAGCAAAATCAGGGCCTTCATCACAGACATGGGCAATTTCACAGTCATCAAAATTAAGCTCGGGTCTATAAAGGTCTATTGCACACAGAATTTGCTGATAGAAAGTAAACATTGACTGTATATTCTATTACAGCACATAAACAGCAGGTTGGTTTCTAAACCTGTAGAACTATTACATATGTACTACTTAAAAAAAATCTAAGCTAGCAAAATTCTTTTAAAGTATATTAAAGCATCACTACCACACTCTGTTTAAGAGCAGGACTGACATAAGTGCTAGTGCAAAACATCAACAAACCAGAGCATAAATCTTTTGAGTCCGGAAAAGACTCCTTTCATAGGTTATTTTTTCTTCTGCAGAGCAACAATGTAATCATCAAGCAAACAGAGAAAGTGAAGGGCTGAAAACCAGGCTTATTTTTCACCAACGTAAATGCATTCACCGCATGGAACAACCAATGAGTTATTTTTTTCTATGGTCTTCCTGTTACTTTACCTTCTGGAAGGAAAAATCTATTTGAGAAGGTGGTATCTTTGCTTGCACGCACACACACATTATATGTAAATACATATATATTTGTTTTCACACACATGCATATACATGGAGAGTAGGGCTGTTCAGACACATGGCCTCAACATCCAGTGTTCTCTGTGAACTGCAGAAAAGCATGCAGCAAAAGTTTGTTTGTTCTATTTAAGGTATGTAGGATAACAGTTACTGTCTAAGTAATGATGTGAGGCTGTTGTCCAGGACAGCAGGGAAACAAGGGACAAAGAACAAGTTTGGAACATCCTGGCAGACTTCAGACTAGTGAAAACTCCAGTAACATGAATCTTATTATCAGCCTGCGTACGTTTATTGAGGTATGGCTTGTTGTTTTAGTCAGTCATTAAACCCCCAGCAAGCTGCTGTCTTCAAACCTTGGGACTTCTCCTAGTAAGGACCTGGGCAAACTCCCTCCAACTAGGGAAAAGCATGAAGCATGGGAAATTTCAAAGCAGCAGACAGAAAAGGCTTCAAAGGGAAAAAGAGACTGATCTTTATATAGGCCTAGAGCAAGCCAGGTATGTAAACATTTGCACTGCTATAAGCTGTAGGAGTACTCCCATTGTAATCTACAAGATCTCTTAAACATGCTCAACATGAGGCTTATGCTTACATACCTGGCATAAATGGAGACAGAACAAGCAACCACGGGCCTGCTTACAGGGAGTTTCTAGCACACACAGACAAGGAATGATGGGGACACAGACCCAGCTCCATGTTTTCCTACGAGCAACTGTTCATTCCGGATGGTCAGTTAGAGTAAGGATGATATTTAGAGATACTAAAATAAACATGTAGGAAACATACATAAACACACAAATAAAAATACATATAAATGTATGTGTGTGCACATGTGCATTTTTGTATCCATTTTTGTGTGGATATATATATACACACATATCTGTAAATCAGGCCTAAGCTACAAGATGAGTACTCAGAACTTCTTCTGAAGCTCCCAAAGTTAACAGCAGATGCTGTTACAAACTAAGATCTAAATGTCAAGTACCAGTGCTGCTTAAGTGCTACTTAATTAAAATGGAAGAGAACTAGCTTTGAAGTATTAATTCAGTCATTCACAAGGTTTTTATACATTCACAGCAAGAACCTAACTTACCCCTCAGGCACTCCAGCAACTTCAGGCACTTTAAGTTTTCACCTAATGGCTTTTTATTTGTAGTAGTACCACATTATGCATGTGAAAAAGAAAGCTGTCATGATCTCTGGATATCTACTGTCTGGGTATGGCCCATAACTTCCCTCCTACATTTTGTAGCCCAGAGCATCTTTATTCCACAAAAGTGACCTTTATTCACAACACTATCCCACCAAGAACGCTAATGGCAGAAGACCAAATCACAAATCAAGCAGACACTCTGAACACTTCAGTGAAACAAACAGATATATCCGTTAAATACAGTTTAGCATACTACATATTTGAGTTTCAAACAGAACTGGGAGTCAGTTATCTGCGCAACAGGAGCAGAACCTTGATCAGTGCTTTTTACTGATGGGAATACTAAAGCCTATACTACATAAAAGGAATATCGGATACATCACAGACCATGAAAAAGCATGAACTAAAATCAGTGGACATATGGAATCCACATGTGAGTAAAAACTGAGGGTTAATTATTCATATATTACTATACAATCA
The DNA here is from genome assembly GCA_039877255.1 of Loriculus beryllinus. Lineage (NCBI taxonomy): Eukaryota > Metazoa > Chordata > Aves > Psittaciformes > Psittacidae > Loriculus > Loriculus beryllinus. The sequence goes on along the minus strand of JBCJKH010059261.1, from coordinate 44,434 downwards.
ATTAAGAGAACTTAAATGTCAACCTGTGCTCCAGAATTTTCAAGTCAGTAAGACTCCATTATTAATATCGAACTAGATTAATTACATGCACCAAAATGTTTTAATAATACAACAATAAAGAACAAAAAAAGATTGCATCAAGTCACATCATCCAAATCAGAATCTGTTTTCTACAGAAAACAAGAAGAAAAATACCATGTTTAGAAACGCATTTAAAAAACAGCTCTTGCTTTTTCCACAAGATATTAAATTTTGCTTTAAGGAATTTCTTTGCGTCACCACAATCCACAAATAGAGATTGAGTTTCTTCGAGTACTTCTTGAAAAGGGACCTACACCACATGCATTAAGTCTTAAAAGAAAAAAAGAAATCAACTCTTTCTTCTGCTTTTTGCAAAGATCAGGAAACACCAATCCTCTATCTCAGCTTGCAGAACTTTCTTCAGCTCTGCAACTCTTGCCAAAAATCCATTCTTTATCTCAAGCAGATAAAGAAAGCATTTAACATAGAGCACCTTCTTCTTCTAAACACTCACGTAGCTTTCTGAAGGTTAACAGATGCATCAGAAAGAGTAACAAGAACCTGAACTTTTAGAAAGGTTTTCAAGGTTTGAGCTCTTTGTTATATTGCTGTTAGCTCCCATATGGCCAAACAAAACTGGTGTTGCTTTTTAGGCAAAGCTTCTGTCATCTAATTCAAACTCAGAAGAGCGTCCTGATTTAACTCCATTAGATGATATGGCTGCATCTCTTTACATACCTTCCAGGGATCTCTCTTCAAAGCAGAAATGCATGCTCTTTTAATAAAGGAGATAGGACAGCTTCACTGTAGCACCACTGTTACACACCTGGTCATGCTGACAAGGGTGGATTCTTTCCTAATGATGGCAGCAGAAAGCTAAGGATGGTGGGAGAGACCACAGTTCACAGCTCTACTGCATCTGAGACTAAGTCTGCTCTTAAACAATATGCCTCTGCCTGTTTTTCATTGGGAGGTTAAGCCTACATCCTTCAAGATTTAAAAAGATGCACTATAAGACAGGACATTACTGCCTTATAGTCAGTGCTGCCGTTACACGTACTCAACTATTAGCCATAGCCCTCTAGGCATCATTTGTCTATATGGAAGTGCCTGGTTCCTTCCACACAGCAGAAGTGCCAAGTGAGCATGATCTCTGCACTTTCCAGTGGAGGAGATGGAAAGCAGAAATCCAGTTACTGGAGCGATGAGTTTGAAGAGGCAAACTTGGTAAAGTTCACCACCACCACCTCTGCTACGATTTGGCAAGAGTTAAAGAAGTTAAAGGATTAGAGGGAGAAAAAAAATGAAGGAAAAAGTCCTGTTATTTTAGAAAAGCTAATTCCTGGAATGATTGCTGCCAGGGGACCACAGCAACAGAGCAAACAAAGAGGCAGAGATCTGGGGTAAGCCTTTCCTATCAAGCTGGCATACACCCCAGAGATTGTTCAGCAGTTCTCCAGGATCAAGGAAAGAAAGTCAGCTGTGGGAACCTAGCCTTGCCCTTACAGGCATCAGCAACCTTGTAAACACCCAGTAAAGGGGCTCTAAAGTGGAAAGAAACACAAAACGAGGCTGGGTTCCCAGCTGGTGTGAAATGGTATCATTCCACCCACCATGGAGCTTTCAGCTTCCCTACTGAAGCCATGCTACCAGGTACTAATGGCCCTTAAGGAGTGAGCAGGCTTTGCAACACAACTGCATGCAGAGGCTCTGTGGGAATCTCCCTCTCTGGCCTTCATGGGCAGCAGAGTCACTCCCCCGTTGCAGCAGACACACACATTCCTGTGATGCTATCTCAGACCATATTAGAGACGAGGATCTGGCCTTAGACAGGGCACCCTCAAACTGCCCGGTAGCAGAGTGCCACAGGCCACCACACTCAAAAGCACTGGAAGGAACATATTTGCCCCTTATCCACAATAAAAAAGTGGCAAAAGAAGATTAGCTGTAAATTAACCAGATAGGACTCCCCCAGGCACCATTAGGCAGAGCTAAAAGCCAGGACAGAAACAGAACAGTTAAATTGCATTCCTCTCAGAGCACCCATTAAAAGAAAAGCCCTTGTCTTCAGCCAACAGCAAATCCAGTATTCTGCAAAAGTGAATTAAAATTGCTGGAACAGAGTTTTTCTGAATCAGTTTACATTGGACAGATCACAAGAACAATAATCACAAAACATGCTTTCTGTGAACCTTCTAAATTATCACATTTCTTCTTTTGACAACAAAGAACATTCAGAAGGGGAAAAAAAAGTCTGAAATCTAAGGGATAAGTGCAAGGCAGTTTTAAGGGTTAAGGATCTGAAATAGGAACAAAAGCAATAAAAGAAGAGTCAGGTCTTTTGAGTGTAGCCCAAACCCATAGTGATAGAAGAAATCAGATATTTTCTTGGTGACATAGTCCAAGAGCACAACAAGAAAGCTAGCCAGTTTTCCCAGAATTTATAGCTGAGGAACAAGACACCAGTCATTCATACAAGTGTAACATCCAAGCAAAATCAGTACCTCATTATGCTGCTCAAAGACACAGAAACAGACAATCGTGGCCCAGAGACTGCAAAGCAACTGGATAAACCAAAGAGCAACAGAAAGCAAAGGCAAGCAAGAGAAATCTTTCATCTGCAGGTCAGCAGAGAGCTCAGGGGACGCCCTTTTGTACAAAAACAACCTGCCATTAATTTCTGATCATGAGCTTCAGGTGAGACACATCATTGCACCTTGGGCTTTTTAACTTGCAAACCTGCAGCACTGTTAATGCTTAGGAGTTTTGCAAGCCTTACTTTCCCAAAGACAGGTTTTCTGACAAGCTTGGGGGTAAAATACATCAAAGAGCAGCTCGTGCTCACAGATTCAGCATGATAGAGTGGCCCAAATCATACGGCCAACAGTCAGCAGGAGCTGCTCTGCCCCACGGCCCCCCTTGACTCCTGTATAGCTTTACAAGGCATCTCAGCTGCATTGGAATGAATTTCAGGAGACCCTTCCTTTCCAAGAGACAGAAACAGGGACCAAAACACCTTTTGATTTCCAAATCCCTCACAAGGCCTCCCTCCTTCATCTGGTTCCCCAACCCCACACCCACATTGACTCCTCCCTGAAGACCAACTTCTTTCCTCACCTGGTGCAAGCTGTGTGAGCCCAGCTGGCTCCTACCCCACCTTGATGGGTACAGGTGCCCATGTCCCCTGCAATGCCCATCACTGCCTTTCTTGAAGGAGAAGGAAGGAAACCATTGCAACTGAAGGATAACAGCAGTACCCCTCAGCTCTGCCTTAATTCTTGGTTTGGGGGCTCCTTTTAAAGGAGTCAAGCTGCAAATCCACTGCTGGGGTGCCCATACTCAGCTGCTCCTGTGGAGCAAATACCCTCTGCATTGGCAGCATAGCCTGGCGATGTAAAAGCAGGGACATTTTTCGGGTGGTAATGTCCAAATTAAGCGACATTTGAGCCCAAATACTCTTCCACAGAATTTCAGTTTCTTCTGAACTTTAAATAGGAAAAAATAAGATTTCAATATGGCACATCAAAAGATGAGTTACTGATATTAACGTCTGGGTAACAATCTGAGTGGCTGGTTTTCTTCCTCTGTAAGCTGATGCTGTTCCACGCTGACTTTCATTTACGTTGTACAGTCTGACACGACTGTATGTAATTCAATTTCTCTTTATTTTTCAGTTTAAGAGCAGCCTGCAAAACTGGGGATTAGCTGAAATCCAATGGAATCCTTTTTTTTTTCTTTCAATTTTTTTTATTTTTTTTTTCCCTGGTGGAAGCTTTCAGTAACAAATCAGCAAGGCTTGAATGACAGGCTTAGCAAGTCTTGATCAGCTTAAAACGTATTCTGTATCAGAACGTGCAAGATTTCAAGCCACTTTTCATTGCTTTCCCTTCTTCTGGAGTTCAAATATTTCCTGGAATTCATAGGCGCATTACAAATATAATCAGACTGAAATTCACTTTCAAAACACTCTGGCATCACTCAGACCTACTTTTAAGTGTAGGCCAAATTTCATGATCATTTGTATCCAGGAAGGTCAGAGGTCTCCATGCACACACCTTGAAAGCAAAAAAATACCCATCTGAAATTCCTAAGTGTGGGTCCCATCTTTCTATCTGAGAAAGGTGGAGTGAAAAGTTCAAGACCAAAAACTCTGTATAAAATCAAGTCTATTAATGAAATGCTGAGTGAGAATGTATCAAAGGCAAAGGAAGTAATTCCATGTGCTCCACTTGGCATGGGATCAGGCCCTTCATTTGAAATTTTGCAGGGTGAGGAATACGGAAAAGAACATAGTGTTACTTTCTGCTTTTCAAAAGGCAAAGTCTCTTATCCACCCTTCTAGCAAGTTTCCTAACCAAGTGATCAGCACGTACCTCCAGATCAGGGAACTGATCCTGAAGGACTGCCTAGCTTATTTGAGGATATTTTCCAAGATTTGGAGACCTTCTGTTTGCAATCAGTTCTCCCTGGGTTCCCCCTTGCCCTGGTGGCAGAGGTAGCCCTGCTTGATGCTCTGTCCGTATGTCTGTCCTCCTCTGCGTCATTTCACCCCTCTGCTTGTTAACCACCAGCCACACGCCAGTGACTATAAGCCATGCAGCACCTAAGGCTTTCGTGCATCCCAAATGAAATCCCTCCATTGCACGAACCCAGGTTGCTGTCAGTGCTCTCTGCCTTTTCATGGCTGTTATCATTCACCACACCTTTAATGCTGTCTATCGCTATCAGAGCTACCAGAAGGATTGACTGCAGCAACACATATGACAGATTCTTCTCTCTATCTTTCTTTACTTTTTTCCACCTTACATGAAAAACCATCTTCTTTTTTCCGCTGCTTCTAGTGCTGCCAATAGTTCTTCCTGGGAATATATGCTGCAGCTAATCTCCCTAACCTTGAAGGCACTATCCCAGTCAGAAAACGAGATTAACTTCCTGAACTTTTTGCAGTTGCTGCCAGAAAGGACAAACATTAAAAGTTTGTGATCTGTTTTTTTTTACATAAGCAACCATTAGGTATAAAGATATTATCTGTTTATACCCAAACGATCTCTGGAGGTCTTTCACAAGCCCTTTGGGAAGGCTTCTCTCTGCTTCAGGAACGGGAGATTGGGAAACTGCGGTTGTTCATATTGGTTTTACGGGAAAAAATAGAATGTCCTCACTTTGCAAAACAATTTAACTTCTCTGCTATGCTGCAACACATGCATTTTTAAATGAACACAATGGCTCTGCAAGACAGACAATGGATTCCATCTGTCTAAACAGAGATGGCCTCTGCTATCAGGTCAGCTTGTAATCTCCAGTTTGTCCTTCCGATTGGAAAGTACCAAACTACATACAGACAGCTTAAAAGAAGGGACTGGGACTTGCCCAACATCAAACAGGAAATCTGTGGCATGCAGATTTTCTGATAGCCCTCAGTTAGCCCAGCAAACACTGGACCAGTCTTCCTCAAATGAGGATATATCCTGAAAAGCTATGGAAGGCAGCAGAGCTATGATAAATTCCACCATTTCAACATGTGATAAATCTGCTGTGCTCGATCTTCGTCCTAACTTAAGAGTTTGGTTTCTGGCTCCTTCTTCTATGAAGAACTGGAAGAACTGCCTTTGATTTTATTTGCAGAAAGAGGCGGGGAACGCACTTAACCAGCTCAATTAAGACAGCTTTCAATACCACAATGCTTATTTTCACAAAACTGCAAGTGTTCATATACAACCCATTCAAATGCATATGCATAACTTGAAAGAGTATCTATTTCAATTTATCAAGTAACAGCAACTGGATTCCAGTGTTCAGCTGTTGATTGAACGCCCAGGTAGTACTATCAACGACCAGCTAGTGAAAAAATCAGCAGCAGAAATCACTTCCAACAAATTCCTAAAAAACCTCACAAAAAATCAGTTCCCTAAAGCCCAGGGAACCAAGCTGGACAAATTCCGGACCCACAAGGAAGCCAGCAATGACCTGCATTTTGTTTCACAGACAAATATGTACCTGCACTATCAACTTAATCACAAATCTTGCTACTGCTTCTTCTTCTTTAAAATCTCATTGATGTATACTGTTCTACCATGCTGTTTTAGAACTCTCTTCTGGATTTCTAAACTGCTCCTGATTCTTTCAGGATCTGATTCTGGGTATGTGGGTATTTAAGGTTGGCAATAGTCCACATTTCTCACAATTATCTACTCACAAAAAAAGTTAGGATTTCTCCTTTCTTCAAACACAGTTCAGTAAATGAGTCTTCTATCAATGTCACCTACAAACATTGCTAATAGTATGGCTGTAACGTGAGTACAAATACTGTATAAAACCTTGTGGGGCATTTAAGAAACACCTAAATTTTAGATCATATTATAACTTAAAGTGAAAGGGCAACGACAAGAGAAAGAAACCACTTTTTAACCCTACCGAAGAAACAAAACCCCCAGCCATTCCAGGCTTCTGTATGACAGCATATTAAAATACAAAAGCTTTTCCCACAGGAAGTTAAAAAAATGAGGGTTCGTGTACCTGGAATGTGTCTAATAATTTTAAAGCATCTCCAGAGACAAAATATGTTAATAGTTTGTCTATAAGCAAATGACACAATCTGGCATATTCAGAAACATGAAAAAAATTCCTAATGGTGACTGAGGTTCAGACTCCAAGTCCACTGAAACCAATTTGAACTCCCCTTGACTGCCTTCAAAGGGCAATGGATTAGGCTTTTAATATTCCAGTGCTTACTGCACAAAATAGATCTTTAATGTTTTCTAATAGTTTTCATGCTTTAGAAGAATCTATTGCTTGGTTAGAAGTACAATGCTTTGGAAACACATGCTCTAAACCTCCACAAACACAGCTGTAAATGCAAAGGAGATTGGACAACCAGTCCATTAGGAGAGAATTTGAAGAAGGCAAGTTCATAAAACCACACAAAATGAGTCAGCAAGCAGGAGAGACTCTTCAAAAGTAATAAATGCAGACTTGTTAACAAATTAACATTTCTTACCAAATTAACATCACTGAGAGTAGCAGGTCCTCACAACTCACTGGCTCTAAAGCAGTTAATACTGATTTTTAACCCATACCTGCTACTGTTCTGTTTGGTCATGTAAGTTCTTGCCAGGTCTGCTGCTGTTACAGCCAGAGCTGTTCTGCAGAGGTATGGAGAGGCTTGGGCGGCACACAAGGGCTGCAGATTATGCATCAGCCTTACTTACCATACCACAGAATGTGGAGTTTCCTCTCAACACAGATGTAACTGAGTGTAAGTCTCAAGCAGTCTTTTCTCTTTGATCCTGATTATTCTTAAGGTCTTTTCTCTATCTCAAGCTGTTTCCTGTCAAATACATTCCCTAAAGCACTGAGAATTTAGTAGAGTGGTTATTTTATACTGAGCAGGCACAAGTAGATAGGAATACAGGCAGTTGGATAGTGTTGTTCCTGAAAACCTGAATTCAGAAGAAGGGTGCCCCAGTGACTCATGTATAGTTTGTAGAGTGAGTGCTTCATGATCCCATTTTCCCCTGGCTAGACTGCATTTCCCATTAAGCAAACTGTGTGATCTCATGACAAATTCACATGAGATATCACAGCAGTCCCGTGGCCATTTGGCCTGAGGATGAAACAGGCATGAGATACTTGAATTGTGACTAGCAGGAAGCTCTGCAGTGGCATTGCTGAATCAGTATTTCCATCTTTCAGCTACAAACCTTCACTTCTGGCTTTGGAAGAGAGAAAGGCTTCAGATGAAAAGACTACAGAATTTACCAGAGAACTATCACTTCTCACACAAGGTTTGCCTTCGTCAGGCTCAATCCTCCAGGAGAACAGAGCATCAGAGGGAAACGTACACACTACCCTGCTTTTCTATATGTGACATTTTAACGTGAAACTTTAGCTTCTCCTAAAATAGATGTGAAAGAGATGACAGCTATATATGCATTCCTCTACCAAGTTACAACATATCTTCAAATTTCTTTTTGCACTCTAAAGCTCTTTTGGCTAGTTTGGGGTAGTTATTAGATAGACAAATAGCGAAATAGCTGAAGCACAGAAGCAATCGCACTGAAGTAGCCTCCTCCCCAGCCTGCTTCCCTGAGTACCTTGTAAATTAGCACTGTGACACTGCTCACTGTAAACTGGAGCATCATGAAGGCCTTTTAAGGCAGGCAGTGTAGTACACCCTCTACCCTACGATTTCTTGTTAATTCAGGGCTAATTGGTGCTTGCTAATTGACTTTTATCTGTAGCTCTGGAGAATGGAAAAAACCTAAACATTAGTAACTTGTCCCCACCTCAACCCTTGCTTGGCCACCCTTTCAATACTTGACATGCTAAAACAAGAGATCTTGTTGCAAAAGTTTCATGGGTCTTTGGTGTATGTGATCCCAGGCATTTTTCTCACAAGTCTGGTCCAAATTCCAGTCACAACAGAACCATACAGTAATTGAATTGATTGGTTGTCAGCTTTAAAAAGGCGACTATGTCACTGTTTATCAGTGTATTTTTATCACACTGGGCAGTATCATGCAGACCTCTGTGTAGGAAGGTTACTTGATCCTGCAGGAACTGCTCTGAGGTTGGTTGAGGGTTTTTTTCACCAGCTAATAGCGTTTAGCATTTCACCAGGCCACATTAAACTCAATGTACAAGCAGTTAAGAAAAGTACTGTATCTGGCACTGTTTAATGTCATTGACATGAAATATGAGCAGCTGTGCCAGCATTCCTGAACTCTGAAAGTACTTTACCTTCCCTCTGTCTTTTGGCAATTAAATACATTTTAATACATTTTGGGGAAATAAATACATTTTAATACAGTGCTATAATGTTAGGTAGGTCAAAGGATTAACTATGTCTTGTCATTTAGATATTAAAAGAAATGACCATGTTAGTCATAGAGATGACTAGCTGCCTTTAATCTCCAGTTTCATCAGGCTGAGGATTTACAGTACTCTGTAAGCGGCAGAGCTATATGACAATTTAATGAAAGTGTTCTCCACAGTTATTGAGTAGGCATGCACACTCACTGCAAGACTTATTCTGACTGCTACTTTAGCCTCAGCACATTGTCATTAGACATCGTTGGCTGGGCTTTAATCTTTGGGGAAGCAAGATCAAAACTCCAATTAATATCAACAGGCATCAAAAGCCTCTATTTCAATGAACTTGAAAAGGAGAAGCTTTGTATTTTGTATGTAAGTCAAGAATGGGGATATTTTTCTCTGCTTGCTTTTTGTATTATTAAAAAAAAAAAAGAAATAATTTATTTTCTGTTGATTTTGATCTTATAAACCTGTGAAGGAAAGGAACATTTGCCTTCCAGCACAATTAAGTGATCCCTTTCGACAGACAAATCTTCACATGAACATGGCTTCATTGGCCTTTATATATAGGCTGGATAGCTGCTGAGGCTGGTGGGCTTCTGCTAATGGTAACTGGTTCCTCTTGGTCACTCATCAAAAAAGACCTCCTTTTGAATGTCAGCTCTGGGGTAATTATTGCAGACAAGCATGCAAGGACTTCCCAAGTGTCTGGGAAGATTGTGAAGAAGGGATACCAGGAAAATGAGCTGCGTAGGAGCAAGAAAACTCCATTACTGTCCATTTGCCTGTTGTTTGATGGGAACTTTCTTTTGATGCATTAAAATATCCCTCAGCAAGATCTTCAGGCTATGCAAAACCAGCCTGACTCCACCAATTTTGCAATTTTCTGGGTGATTTATACCTGGTGAAGAGCTTTACTAGCTTGCATGGAAAAGAAAACAAAATAGCTATATGAGGAGGGCTGAGGAAACATTTTTCATGGTGAAGATAATATAAGAACAATGGGATCCCCCTGTGCAGAGAATGGAGCCAAAGGGGCTATGGACCATGGAGTCAGAACAGATGTCAAAATGGAAACCTCCTCTTCCAATGGTGGTTATAGCTTCCTGGCAAACAGCTTTAGACGGGTTCAGTTCTGAACCAGACAACAGGTATGTCTTACATCTCTTTCTTCTTTCTTGTTTTTTAATAAAAAGAAGCTTTATATTAATAAAGTGATTAACACAGTGATGTGTAAATCAAGTCAAATTAAAGCAAATACCACACACACATCATGGCAGCACCAGCAGATTCCTTTCCAATTTAAGCAGTGAAAAACAAACATTCATTGCCAGAGGCAGCTGTGTAGTCATTCCTAACTACATTTCGTCCTTGAAATTGGAGGGATCTCAGTTTATGAGATCCAGAATCCCATGTGATGGTTGATTTCCAGTTCTGCAGTACAAGAGAAAACCATTTTGAAAGTACAAGATTGTCAAAATGCAATTGAACTCCAGAGACACGTATTCATGAAGATTCTTGGGAAGAATGCAGTAAATTTTGTAAATATTCTTTTTCTTCATTGATTTGCTCATTTTTAAAGGAAAAGAGCACTACATGAGAGCTTGGCTATTATCAAGACAATTATTTAACTGTCTTCCAACTCACCCAAAATCAAAGGACTAAACCTTGTGAAAGGGCAAACTTTCATGACCAGACCTTGGAAGCTTTTTAGGCTCCCACACAGCCACCTATTTGAAGACTTAATTTATTTCTGACTTGAAGAGTTAGCAACAGCCTGTGTGTGACTGTATGACTTAAACACTGAGAAATGGTATCTGGATTTCTCCTACTGCAGTAAGTACTAGAGGTGAGACAAAATAACACTTCTGATTATCCCTTTAGGCATTTGACTGTCAGCAACATAGCAGAGGGAAAACACTAAAAAAAGAAAAAGGGAAACACTGTTTGCGTGTGAACTCTGCACGAAATACGTTATGGAGCTAATAGCCCGATATTCAGCTGATTTAAACCAGCATTGTTACGTTCAAGTCGAAGAAGCTCTGCCAATTTATTGTAGCTGAATATGTGGTGATTAGCTATTTCCATTGCCTGGAAAAGCACAGAAAAAAGTCATTTTTTAGAAATCCTTGAGCAAAACTGAGCAATATTTTGCTGCATTTTATGCATGTGTTTCTTAGAAATGGGAAGAAAATAGCCCTAAATGAAGTAAAACCAGCAAACGTATTTGTGAATGTTATCTGACAGTACAAAATACTCTCCACTAGTAAATATGGTTCAGTTCAATCCCAGATTATCTGTTTTATATGAAGCTGGATTCAAAACACTGCTTTTCTCATTAAGAAAGGGATGTTCCCCTTAGATTAAAAGGAAGGTGGACTACATCAAAACCTCTTCCAATCCAGTTTCAATTCTTTCCCTATGGTGTCCCTATTCTCAATTCAGACTTATTTCTGTATTTATTTTAGAAGTCACTCTTCCAGGATCTCATGATGTCTTTAGCACATGGACGAGTATGGAGTTTGGTGCCAGGAATGCAGTGCAAGAGGAAGAACAAAAAAGGGAAAAAAAAAGGGAAAAAAAAAAAAAGAGAAGATCTGAAAAAACAGAATACAAAACCACAGAGAAAACAAGCAAACAAATGAACCAAAACACACTGGGCTTCAAAAATGAGCAACCACAGTGGGGTTCCACTGCAATTTGATTATGTAATAACCTCTTTTCTTCCCCTAGAAGGTAATGAAGAGTTGTGAAGTTCAAATGTAATACAGAGGATGTTGTTTGTTAGAGTGGAAGCAAAGTGACAAGCCACTTCCATTGCCAGGCTCGTTTCCGATACTTGAGAGAAATGCAGACATTATGTGTTGAGTGTCAATTTGAGTTACTTTTATTCAGCTCTAGGAACAGAAAGGCTTTGCCTCACCCCCGGGGTGCACACAACAAAGGCTAGGCCCTTCCCATAGGCTGAGTTTCCTTTAGATATAAGTTATATACTGCGATAGAGGAGCACAGCATGTCTTCTGTGAGTGAAATACTGCCAAATTGGTTTGTGCAGAAGAAATGACTCTTCTTTAATCTTTTCCTTGCTATTTGTCCTGGATCAAATTCTTCCACCTTCTTGCAATGCATGGTGCCCTACTCTTCAGAGTAACCCTACTGCAGGATATGGTATTACTACATTTGAGGGAGGTTTGTCAACACTTGCCGTGTTTTAATCATGAGGGTGGGACTGAGTCAGAAGTTTTGCACAGATCTTAACCTGTGTTTTCTCCATAGCAGACGATGCTTTGGATGGCAGCTAAAGACAGAGATAGGGATTGCTTCCTACTCATAGAACCAGACTGAAAAGTCTGGCAGGTTCTGGTATTTGACATTCAGCATGTGGTTTTGTGTGGATCAATGTTTAACCAACACTACCCTGGGCCTTCCTGAATAAAATTACAAAAGACTATTCAATCATAGTGTGTCTCTCAACTGGTCTTGGAATAGGCTTGTTTCATAACTAAAGAACTGTGCCAATTTCAGCTTATTTCTCTGGGACATGCTGGGACTGTCATGACCATGCAATGTAATATAAAGACGTACTGGTAATTTGGAATACCAGGGAAAAGAAGTGAGTGTTGCAATGGTTACTCTACCCATGATTTAAACCAGAGAAGAACAAAGACTTTGTGACTGATAATTCTGTTCAAAGTCAATCAGATCAACCACCAATTTGTACATGATTGATTTTCCACTAGAATAATCATACAAGGCAGTTTTCTGAAAGTGGAAAGTCTAGCATACAGATTTTAAGGGTTCTGCTTCTTTTCACTAACATTATACCTTTCTGGGGACAAACGTTTTAGACAATTACTGTAATTATGATAAGAACCCCATTTCCCATATGAAGTACAGAAAATGAGTAGACACACAGGACCGTATAGCTACATTTACCCTCCTCCAAGAAAATCTTTCACACAGACAGTACAAGAGTGTTTATTTGATACATCAGTGTTAAAATCATACAAACACACATGGAAGAAAATTAGGAATTAAATTATGTCTTCTCTTTGAGTCCCATTAGGGAAGCTGAAGGGAGCAAAGAGAGGACAAAGTAAGGTGAACTCAGTGTGAAGGAATGTAGCTAATGTTCCTTATCTGACCTCATGCTGAGCCACAGCACCGGTGCGGAACAGTTCTTCTATGGCATCATCCTCATACCCTAGTGTGCCTTTCAGTATCTCCACTGTATGCTGTCCGAGAAGAGGAGGTGGTTTCGGATGTGACATAGCAAAATCACTGTATCTGACACCTGGTCCTGTAAAAGAAGCAGAGGAGGGCAATCATTTTCAAAAGTTACTGCCTATATTTATATTGAAGCGTCTATGCTAGTTTAAAGGAAAGTATCTCGTTTTCACAGCAGTCTTATCACAGTCCTTACCACAGAAATATTATATTCTGGAATTACAGACTACAAAAATTCCAGTTCACAGTAATGTGACAATAAGCAAGTTTTAAGTAGTTCATCTAAATACAGAACTGCTGAACTTAGAATCTGCCCAATTTTAAGAAAACCTTCCCATTGTTCCCAGTGGTACACGTATCGGGGTACTCTGACTCATAAGGCACTTGGACAATAACAGGGTGCTTGGTGACAGCCAGCATGGCTTCACTAAGGGCAAATTGTGCCTGACCAATTTGGTGGCCTTCTATGATGGGGCCATGGCACTGATGGATAAGGGAGGAGCAACTGACATCATCTACCTGAACTTGTGCAAGGCATTTGACACTGTCCCACACGACATCCTTGTCTCTAAATCGGAGAGGGATGGATTTGATGGATGGACGACTTGGTGGAAAAGGCACTGGCTGGCTGTTCACACTCAGAGAGTTGCTGTCAACGGCTTGATGTCCAAGTGGAGACCAGTGACGAGTGGTGTTCTTCAGGGATCGGTACTGGCACTGATGCTGTCTAACATCTTTGCTGGCAACACGTATCAGCAGGACTGAGTGCGCCCTCAGCAAGTTTGCAGACAACACCAAGCTGTGTGGTGCAGTTCATATGCTAGAGGGAAGGAATGCCATCCAGAGGGACCTTGACACACTTGAGAGGTGGGCCAATGACAACCTCATGAAGTTCAATCAAGCCAAACACAAGGTCCTGCACCTGGGTTGGGACGATCCCAAGCCCAAATACAGGCTGCCTGCAGACTGGACTGACAGCAACCCTGAGAAGGACTTGGGGGTGCTGGTCAATGAGATGTTCAACGTGAGCCTGTAGCATGTGCTCACAGCCCAGAAACCACCCATGTGCTCGGCTACATCAAAAGAAGCGTGGCCAGCAGATCACGGGAGATGAGAATCCCCCTCTATTGCAGTCTTGTAAGAACCTCCTCCCTTCCAACCCAAAGGATTCTATGATAGAAGTCCACAAAATTTTTATTCAAATAGTTATTTGAGCTATCATAATTAGATTTTCCAGCTTTACAATAGAGAAATATAGCATAAAACCACATAAAACAGAAGTTGCAAGGAAAGGACAAAAAAGAGTTTAAGTATAGAAGAGAATTTGACTAACAAAGCCCACACCACAGGACTCAGTTTGCTGAAATTAACTGTGGCTGCCCCATCCCTGGCAGTGTTCAAGCCCAGGTTGGACAGGGCTTGAAGCAACCTGCTCTAGTGGAAGGTGTCCCTGCCCATGGCAGGGGTTGGAACTGGATGGGCTTTAAGATCCCTTCTAACCCAAACCATTCTGTGATTCCATAATTTTTAGTGGGACGGCTGATGGACTGGAGAGTATACATGCTCAGGTTTCTGAGGACTTCAAGCTAAGACTAACTGTGAAGCAGATTTCAATGACTTTGCTACACTGGAAAAATGGTCTGACAAAGCAGGGTGAAATTCAGCAATGCCAAGGGGAGGGAACTGCATTTAATTATACAAATAGAGGGCAGGGGACAAGTAGCAAGGTAGCAGTAGCTAGGGATTATTCTAGATCACAAAGTTAGGATGAGTCGACAACATCATGCTGTTGTGAAAAAGGCAAGCGTCATACATCACATACAAACATGAGAGAAAACTGCAGGACACATCAAATAATCCTTTTGCTCTAGTTAGGAAGGTGGCAACTGGAGCAGTGCTTGGTGTGGTCCCCCCACTGTACAGCCATCTGGAACACCTGAAGAGGTTCCAGAGGGCGCCAACCAAAACGATCAGTGAAAACAAGACAGTCTGAACGAAGTGGGATTGTAGACTTAAAGAGAAAGGACTGGGAAAAATAGCTTTTGTCTTCAAATGATATACTAAAAAAGCCCAACCCAACCCAACCAAGAACAAAAATAACTGATTTAAATTGCAACACAGGAACCTGAAGTGAGGTACTAGAAAATTATAAAAGAAAATGCTTATAATGGCAGGGATAAAAAAATGCTGGAACAGGGCATACGAGGAGGCTGTGGAGTTCTTATTAGTCAGGTCTTCAGCAACAAGAATTATTCAAGCATAGCTGATTTTATGGCTTATCCCTGGAGCTTACTGATGGATCAGATGATCTCTCACAGTCCCTTTCACCCACTAATAGTCATCAAAGCTAAGATACAGCTCACACCAGGGATAACTTCTCAATTAACTTATTCCTCTAATTCTACTCATTTTGAATACAGTTCAGTTTTCAAGGAAATCTCAAGTGAGAGATCAGTACATTTTAAAGAGACAGGTGACATCACTAGGCAATATTTGTATTAATTCCTCTTCCTAGGACTGACTGAGGGCTGAACTGGCACTAGCGCAAGCCACAGGAATGGTCTATTTGTGCCAACTGAAATGCTTCTGAAGATAATTTCAGAGCAAAAATGCCCCTTAGAGATTTATTAGTCTAGAAATGCAACACAGCCACAAAACGATTAGGCAATTTCTATTAAAAATTATACTAATATACAGGTATAAAGCAATCTTATTTCAGATGTGTGTATCTGAGAACTTTTTATACTGAGACATCAGCAAACCTCAAAGGAACTAGTTTAGTAGCTATACTTCTCACTTGCTTGTGAATATTTTTGCTACCCTGGGAGTTTTTGCAGTGATACGAAAAGACACAGAATAAAACCTCTAATGAGAGAAACCCAAAACTGACATTAAGTGTACAACAGGCATAGAATGCTTCACGCTCCCCAAAGAAAATTAATCTTACAAACTAGAGCATGCTAGAAAATTGCACGGCAATTATAAAACCACTGTCTTCCTTGAGCTTTTATTGTCTGATGCATAATTCATCACGCTACTTTTCACTTTGATAGAGTTATAAAGTTATCTGCATGCATTCAAAGGAGCTACTTGCTAATGATCCATCATTAACGATTCTCTGTTCTTTCCTTGTGTAACTTCTACTTGGCTTCTGTGTCAATTAGGAGGGTGCAAAGCTTGCCAGTCAGGCTTCAGCAATCCCACGCTCCTACTGAACAACGCTCCAGGAAAGCAACCAGCAGAATGCTATGCAAATGCTAATTAAACACAACTGCCTTATGAGGAAACCATCCCTTGAGGCAGAAAGAGGTGAACTGTTTTAATTAAGGTCAGAAGCATTTGCATGTGGGTGAGTTACAAGGAGCCTTGCAGATGAAAACAGGCCTTTGCTAGGGTAGAAGCAGGGCTACTGGTTGGAAGAGGTAAGACTGCAGTCACCTGGGCATCCTGGTTGTGAGCAGGACCCTATATTCAATTCAGCCATGTAGTTAAAGGGACACATGGTCACCTGAAAAAAAGCAATGAAGGAATGAGTGGTAGCTGTGATTTACTCTTGTCCTGTTAAATTAAAAGGAGCCTGTTTCTCTTTTTGCTTTGATTCTCATTGCCAGTAATCCAAAGAGCTCTTTCACCACATTTAAATTCTGGACTAATCTTCTATTATTATTATCATTTTGACTTTGGCACATTGATAAAACACATGCTGTGCACACCATGGAATGTACAAGACTTAACAGTGCAACAATAAATCAAAATTTGTATCAGTTGCAACCACAATGACAACTGTGCGAAGCACAGTATATACATGTGGATAAAGGTAGTAATCTTTGCTTTGTCCTAACAAATAGCAGTCCTGCAGCTCTGTACAGAAGTCCCAGGGTAACACTTTTTCTACAGCACAGGTTAAAGCATAGTGAAGCAATACAACTCTCAAACCTATATAGAGGGAATCAGGCCTGCAGACAGTCAAGCTCAGGGAAAAGCAATGATTATTCATTATTATTCAAGTGGGACAAGGAAAAGAAATGGGAAGTTTGAGCTAATGTATGTGTACACATTCTGCTTGCAACATACCTACATTTACAAGAAAGAGCAATGAGAAACCCAACACCACTTGTTCATTAGTTGCACCCCAGCTCACAGCGTAGTTTTATATACTTGTAGGAATCAACCGAAAACCAACTGTATTGGGTTTGATTGCCAAGGTTTTGGTAGGGGGACAGGGGAGCTATAGAGGTTGCTTCTGTGAAAAGCTGCTAGAAGCTTTCCCCATGTTCAACAGGGCCAATACCAACTGGACCCAAGACAGACCCACCGCTAGCCAAGGCCAAGCCCATCAGCAATGGTGGTAGCACCTCTGGGAGAATGTATTTAAGAAGGGGGAAGAGTTACTGTGCTGGTGCAACTGCAGCTGGAGAGGGGAGTGAGAATGTGTGAGAGGAACAGCTCTGCTGACACCAAGGTCAGTGCAGGAGGAGGAGGAGCTGCTCCAGGCAGCAGGGCAGAGATTCCCCTGCAGCCCATGGTGCAGCCCATGCCCTTGCTGCCCA
>JBCJKH010059261.1:0-26722 GCA_039877255.1 Loriculus beryllinus | reverse complement strand
AGGAGGAGGAGCTGCTCCAGGCAGCAGGGCAGAGATTCCCCTGCAGCCCATGGTGCAGCCCATGCCCTTGCTGCCCATGGAGGACCCCACACTGGAGCAGTCTGTCCCTGAAGGACTCCACCCATGGAAGGGACCCATGCTGAAGCAGTTCATAAAGAACTGCAGCCTATGGGAAGGACTCACATGAAGAATTTTGTGGGGGACTGTCTGCTGTGGGAGAGACCCCATACTGGAGTAATTCCGCGTCTGTTTTGCCCATGACAGTAACTGAATGATCTCCCTCCTTGTCCTTATACCAACCATGAGTCTTTTCTTGTATTTTCTCACCCTATCTAGCAGAGGAGTGATGGAGCAGCTTTGGTGGGCACCTGGCATCCAGCCACAGTGAACCCATCACACAAATGAAACACGTGTGCCTCTTCCAATAACATGGTGTTGCTACATAACAGTTTTGTAATTTCAATGAAATATCATCAACAGTCAACAGAGGTGGCCCAGCGCCAATACATTTGGACCCAGATCCCATATATGCTACAGGTCAAGTGTTTGGAGCATGCAATCAGCTGGTTATGAAACTGGCCTAAAGGAGGATCAGCAGGAAATGAGCAGTGACTTAAGGCAATGAAAAGGAAAACAATACAGAATAAATCAGCAAGAGGAGTTTCATGGCTACCATGAAGGATATTTGAGAATTATAAGTCATGTGTGCAGAAATGTGTTACCAGGATGAGACCAAGGAGACTTCATTTTGAATGTTTGGTCTCTTCCCTTTGGAAGAGATTGACTTCTGTCAGTCTGCTATTCATAGCTGAGTAGATGGGATGCCCGAGCACACACTACAGTCGAGCTTGGCTACACTGCCTTTACAGTGTAAAGCCTTTTCAAGGCTTCTTCCCCTTGAAGGACATGAAGTAGAAAAGAACACACAGACAAGAAAGCACATTTAAAAGTCCTACAAGTAGTGCACACAGGCTTCAAGAAAATCTCCAGAATAAACGATGTGCTTCATCTTAACTAGGAAACTCCCACATTTTTCTATTTCTTACCACAGATCTGAAAGTTTGGGAGCTTGCGGGACTTTTCAGGAATCTATTTAATTGCTGGTAAAAATCCTTCCTTTTTGCATTACATTAGAGCTGCTGATTTACCTTTAAAGAACAACTCATAATAGATTTGGAAAAAAGCAATTAAGGAGATAATATTCAAAGACTTGCTCCTCCTTCCCTCACTGCAGTTTCCACTTCCTCCCCCACTTAGAGCACAGCCACACAAAGTGTTCACTTGGCATCCAGCACAGCTGAGAGGGTGGAAAACTTTGGCAGGATGAGTAGGAATGAGTAACTGAGAGTGGAGCGGATGGACAAACTTTTTCAAATGGTAATAAAATAAAGCAAACCTTCTTCTAGGTGCCATGCAAACACAGCTATAACTAAATCAGTAAATAGGAGTAGTAAACAGTAAAATCAGTAGGGCAGGAAATAGTGTTGATGCTAGAAGTATCTACAAGCCATCTGTTTACCTCTTCTCTTTTGGCCAGCGGTCTCTGCCATGGAAGAGCTATGAGGACCATCCAGCGTAACAAGAGGAGAGAATGCAGAGAGTGAAGTGTGGAGAATGAATTGATAGGCAGAGCATAAATCTAGTTTATGTGTGATAGCCATAGATGGGCATTTGAAAACCAGGCAACTTTTGAACCCACACTTCAGCATTCAAAGCATCCATGACATAATTCTTAAACCCCTTTGCCAAACACATTTATAAAAGTACTTTCTTACCTGAAGCTGCATATATAGAATTGCATTAAGAAAAAAACCCCAACATTTTATGTATTTCCTATCAACCGACATCCTGGATATAATCAGTGCAAATACCACTCAACATTTATATAACGCTTTACATTTTCAAAGTGTCACCATACTGACTGTACCTAATTAATCTTGCATGAGTGCTGGAGTAAAGGAAATCATTTATCAGTCACTCTGGTTGCATATTTGAGAGTAATCCCGCATAATTACACCATTTAAACAATGCAATTTTGTGAGAGGATTTTTGGCACCACAAAGCTGTGAGAAAGCTGCAGTAAGGTGGTGTCTACTGCTTCCCACAGGTACTGCCTCACAAGGCTCAAAATTTGGCCTAACTTTTTGTACAGACTCATATGGTCCCACTCCTTCCTGAAACCCCCAAAGACCTTAAAAGAAGATTCAAAGACAGGAAGGAAGATGACTAGAAAGAATACTCAGAGGTAGCAATTTTAAAGAACCATAAATTCCCTGGGTAATAATCTGTAGCTCCGTTTCCTAAGGAAACAAGTTTACATGTCTGTGCTGTCTTTCTAATCATCTGTTTGTCTGCCTTGTCCTCGCCACACACAGTAACTTCCAAACCTGTCAATCTTGAAAGAAGTGTAGAAATCCCAAGGAAAATTAAGTTCTTACCAGTGTCGTGAAAATTGGCAATTGCTGAAGGACAGACACCCAAATTACTGCCCTGATGACATTAAAAAAACCCAAAGAATGCAGCTGTTCTATATTCTTTTTGGCCACAAATGGCTCACCAGTAAGTACAGACAGAGTTTTGTAAGAGTCACTCAACAGATAATGTCCTTCACTGGAGAGACAAGGCATAAAGAAATGAGGAAAGTTCAAAAGTTATCATAAGGATTAAATATATAGTTTGTAAAGGATGTAAGTCTGAAGGAAAACAATATCTAGTTCCAGTGTTCATGGAACAACTTCTAGGCATCTTTCCTTCAGTACTGTGGAAGATGTACTCAGGCTGTGCAAGCCCAAAGCAAGGAAATTTAAGAGACTTCTAGTTTAACATAAGTTGTTCTTCCAGGAAAGAGCTGAAGAACTAGATGGCAAAGAAGAGTAACTAGGAGAAGCCCTGCAAAACTCTAAAAGGAAAAACATGTAGAGGCAAGCCTAAACTACTGAAAATCCAAGCTAAAAACATGATTTGTCTCAACTCATATTCATATCAATGATTATCTAATCAATACAAAACTCAATATATAATCCCACCACAAGATGTGAGTTACCTAATGCAATAGTTATGGGTGAGGCTGCAAGGGTTGTGCTAGGCAGGAGGTCAGGCTATATGATCATAATAAGTATTTCTGGGTACAGAACATATGAATTTTACAAATGCCCATAAGCAAAACTGTTTCCACACACAGGGCTGGGGTTAACATGGCCTTCCTGAAGCCCTTCTGACACTTAGAAGGTCAAGCCACATATTGTTTCAGGTAGACATCTTTATTGTAAACCCAAATGTTTTAATTACTATATCTTAAGGAGAGTAATTCGTGAGAAGTATGAAACCTAGTGTGAAACAAGAAAAATCACAATGCTACCTGAAACGAGCCTCTTGTAAGGACAGAGAATTGCCCAATTGCAACATATTCACATGGTCCTGGAAGCTGAATCATGCCCCCAGCTGTGCAGGAAGGCATGAAGCTCCTCCCGTCCCTCCTACTGGGCCTGGTGAAAACTATTTACAAGTCCTGTGTCTTGTGGTTAATACGACCCTGCATGCTGGAATAAGACACACTAGCCAACCCAGAAAGTGTCTGGTGTCTCCTCAGTACACCAATTTGTTCTTTCCTGTGTCCTGTCTCCAGCTAGATTCTCCGGTTCTTCAGAGACCCCCGAAGTAATCCTCTTGGCCAGCTGTGCATCATCAGAGTGGGAGCAGATGAGTTCTTCCTTGCAGATGAGCTATTTCTTATACTTCAGGCAATGAGCTGAAGCCCGAATACCTGAAGTTGATTCAAATCTTTTGATTTGGGGATGCAAAACGATGCACACTGAAGAACATACACAGCCTGATCCTTTATTATACCCTAAGGCTGGGTATAATTTTCTCTCTAATCAATCACTTGCTAAAGCGGCACTCTCCAGGGTAGGAGGCTGGTAAAAATAACTTAACTGGTAAAAGTAACTAAAAATTCAAAACTTTGGGGCCTTCTCTTAACACAAATTTGAAAGAATTTTCAAAACACTCTCCTAAGCTACTCTTAAAAATGTGTTTATTGTTCACAAACACCTTACAAGTTTCACAAGTCTAATCTTCCACCTCCTAGGGAACATTTTTCTATGGTCTGTCCTTGAGGTCTTTGCCTAGCTATTTCTGTGCCCCTCTGCAAACGTGGAAATCAGAACAGGGCACGGATCATTGCACAGAAGAAAAAGCATTTTTTTATGTCCCTTTTTATACCTCTAAAGAGTGGACCAGCTCTGTTCAGTTCACCTTGCAATTGGAATTTACGTTAAGTTGATTATTTGTGATGGTTCCAATCATGCTTCTCTAGTCTCCTTTCAAAGCCAGAGCTGTCAGTTCTACAGGTCTACCTGGCATTCCTGTCTGATGGTATTAAAACCTGCTGTAACAGCTCCTTTGGCAGCAACAGTTGACAGCCAGAATAGAAAGTGAGCTGGGTGGCAAATGGTTCATGACAGAAGCAGCCTATCACACTGTTTTGTTTTAGTTCCCTAACCTCACCACAACCCATCTGTATACTCGTACAGCTGATTTATTAATTTATTTAGGATTATTAATATCTTACAACATCCATCTTAGCCTGTTAAGAGACTGAGAAATTAAACCCTTCATCAGTCCACCTGTAGCAAAACTATTTTCAATCACTTCTTAAGACTTTTACATTGACTGATTTTTCCTCAACAACCAGTTTTGGCCAAAAGATTAGGTCTCAGAAGGGGTGTACTGTTATAAAAAGACAAAGATCAGACATCTAGTTAGACGTCAAATCACGCATCTGCCATGTGCTGTATGCATATTGCTATGCTTATTTATTCTGCACATCTTTAGACTGCTCCTCTGTGGCCATAACACGCAAGCATAAAAACCTTCACATTTGGAAAATTCAACAGTCGGATGATACTTTCCTGCCTGGTTAGTGACCCACACCAAGTAAGTATCTGCTGAGTGAGTATTAAAATAATGGAAAAAGCCATCAGCAGCAGCACAGCCAAGGAAATTGTGGTGGCTGAAATTCTTCAGCACAGAAGACAGCCAGGTAACTGTGTTTGAGCACCATGGAAATATTTGGAACTCGATTCTCAAGCAAGGCATCTGTGATTAAGTAGGGCTGAGCACTATGCACAGCCTGATCACTCTTCCAAAAGCTCTCCCACTCCACCCTCCATTTACTTCTGCTGTCCCTTGTGCAGCAGAATGAGGCCAGTTCCAGTGCACGGGGACTTTCCCTGGCAAAGGAACATGGGAAGGGATTTGATACTTTGTTTTGGATTACTTGAAGAACTGCAAATTACATTTTTAGCTCTTTTTGGGTAAGGTGCCCAGACTCCTTGAGGCATAGGCTACTAAAAATGCTGGCTGGGTTTTGAAAAGCACTGTGCAATCTGGGACAGCTCTGTTTTTGAGTGTCATACTTGAGACATCTTTAAAGGGGCCCAGTTTCCAGAAAAAGCTGAGGACATCTGAAAATCTTTCTCTTTCAGGACGTCTCAATTTGACTGTGCAGAGACATCTGGTATTCAAAGTAGACAAGAAGAGCGAGCATCCTTTCACTGAGCAGGGGAAAGTAAAACTCTACATACACATATAACTCCTTTTAGCCACTTTTTTCTTTTTTTTCTATTTCTCATTTAAGAGCAGTCATCAGGTTAATCTTAAATTCTTTAAAGGGAAAGAGAGTGCTTAAATTGGGAGTCTGGGAGTGAGAACAGATAGAGGGCACACAGCAGATTAGGCTTGTTTATTCCACTGATTAATAAGTGACAATTTGATCGGTTCTGTCTCAGTGTGAAGGACTGTGAACAGCTTTATGGCTTTCCATTGTCTGCTGCCAATCCCTGACATGTGATATTCAGCTCATCAGTTTGCAAATATCAAAGCAGTATGGGGCAGGAGAAAGCTATTTCAAACGAAGAAGCCTTCAATTTGGTTTTTGGTTGTGCAGGCATGCCAATGTGAGCGTGTGTATGGCAGTTAAGTATAGGCTGGTTCTGGATCTAAGTTCTTGTGGTTTCTAGTATTTGCCAGCCTTTACTCCATCAGAAGGATTTCAGTGTTGTGTTCTATGATGAGCAAAAGAGTCAGAAATCATCTCTCCTGACCCACAAAGACTAGAGTAGGATTAAGAAACAGAAATTGAAGTCAGACACACCCATGAAGAGGAATGAGGCACAGGGTTAGGAAGCCATCCAAAGCTCAGTTGCCCAGCCCCTTACTAAACTAAACAAAACAAAATACAACTAAACTAAACTAAACTAAACTAAACTAAAGAAGTGTCACCTTTTGCTCAAGAAGACACTGAAAACCTGGGCAATAAAAATTAAAGTCTGACTGAAACCAGCCATGCCTAAGCAATATCCCACTGTACGTGTGCTGATTAGTTTTGTTAAAATATTTCCCCGTTCTCTTTTTTTCCACCTCTAATACGTAGGCTTTTTCCTTTAGGTCCCCTTTAAACTGCAAAGCAAAATGCTTTTACTGACACAGTTTGTAATTTTGAAGCCCAAATCGTAAGCAGCAGGTGCTTAGTTTTAAAGGAATTTTTCCATCCCTGCCTGTCTGGGAGCATCAGTAGCACCTCCCTCCTACACAGCCCCTCACCTTTGATCCCCTGCCATTGGTACTTGTGGATTTTCATTTACTGTATTTCTTCTGCTTTCCACGATCTGCTTTTTCACTGCAAACCCTTCAACCTCTCCTCTCCTTTCTTTTACCTCATACGATTGGCAAGTGTTGTCTCCTGAAAATCCTTATGAAATATGAAGGGCCTTGATGCCTATGGCCTTGCTATCTCTGACTTCATTTTCAGCAGTGCTGTGTCTATTTTACACTGCAGAGACAATCTGAAAGGGCCTTAGTGTGGCTGTAAATATTTGCATCACAAGGACAATTATATTCTAATTGACAGAGGTTCTAGGGCTTCTCTGCACAAAAAACCTGGAATCAAAGTAACAGTTGGTTTTCCTTCATACAATTAGTTATGTTGGAACCAGCCTGTGTGTGGGCACTTCTGTTCCATACTAACAGGTTTTGTTTCCATTTAATTTTGGCTTTTTGGTTAATCTGATTTTAGCTAATTTTCTCTTAGAATTTCCCATTTTGAGTTAATGTAAATGATTTCATACAGGCATAATCCCAAGCAAATTCCAAGAGAAAAGCATTCACATTCAGTTTGCAATGATGTGTCTAAAAAGGTGGATTCAAAGTAGCTGTGTCCAGTTTGTGCTAAAAAAGGGATCTACATTCTAACATTAGAACTACAGATGCTGTATTGAGTGAACGCCTGCTCTGCCTTGGTGCTCCTGAACACAGTACAATTTAACAAAGCCTAATCATCAGTTGTTTCTTATATCCAGGAATGTATCCCCCTAGTTTGTGTTGTAGTCTTCCAACTGTATTTGTATTTGGCTATTAAAGAATAGGTTCTTTAAATCTTCATTTGCCTTCCTATTGCTTATTAGATACACATGCATATTGGCATGTAGCTTTTGCTCAAAAAATAATGACATGCTGCAGAAACGACCATAACCTTTTTCCCTAATAACCTGACATGAATTTGACTGAAAACTCTGCTTTTTAAAATACGAATCCACATTGAGCAGCAGTAAATCACCAGGGCTCACATAGCCTTCTCCTAACTAAGTTTTAATTGAGTTTTCCATTCTTAACAAGGCAACCCAATTCCAGAAAGTCATACCAGCCATTTCCTTAATCCACAAAGCTCAGAGGCTATCTTCTGCACCGACAGCATGCAAAAATGTTTAATGCTAACACAAATACCTTACATAGATTATTCCGATTCTCAGGCTGATTTCTAAGCCAGCTGTTCTCTGCCTGATTCAATGTGCAGATTTCATTTAAAAACACAAAATATTCCCTGGTTACCTGCCATATAACTAGATCTTACAGGTGTAGGGCATGCTTGTAATGCTTGTTCATTCACTTGCAGGAAAATAAACCCATAACATACTTTGTGTAGCTTTCCTGGATTCTAATGTTTTCTCCCCAACTTTTAGATACTGTATCAACTGAAGAATGCCAGGAATTACTTCATGCTTTATGTATGTACCTGTTACAGATTAGATTCATTAATTTCAAAGCCAGCTGCTATTTTTGCTTCAAGTAATCAATGGTACACTTTTTAAATAAATATACACATAAAAGAACTGCTTCCTATGACATACGAACTTAAATCTACCTTAATTGTAGATTTATTACTGCTTTGTTCTTTTCCACTTAAGTAGGGTAACTAGCTTCCTGCTCCTCCTGGGGTTTATTCTCTGTATAGCAATTTTGACAAATAAGCAACATCAAATACAAAAGAAAATGATAAAATATAAGAAACTCATCAGAAGAAACTAGTAATCATCTAACAGTAAGGTCAACTGTAGTACAGACTACAGAGTTGGGAATACAGACAGATGGATTTGGCTTCTTGCTCTATCACCAATCAACTCTGTGATCACAGGCAAATCACGTTCCCTTGCTATATCCTTATATTTCCTGTACAGTTGTGTTAGCTTTGCCTATTTAGATTATGAAATGTTAGAGACTGGCCTTGTCTCATCCTATTTGTTTATACAGCGTTTGACACAATGGGCCCCACTTTGTATTGGAATGAAATACAAACAACAATTTTCTGATATCCTGTCTTCCAGAGCTGCTTCAGAGAAGTATGAACCACTCTCCCAAGTCATATCTGATAAATTGTGCATTAGTCTGTTGTGGGAGAGATTTCTTTCTAATCCGAAATCCATCTGTCTTGCTGCACTGCAAGTGATAGTTTCTGGGCAGAGAGCATACTAATTGCAGGATTAAACTCTTAGCTAACTCTTGGGTGGAAACTGTTTCCCATAATGTGGTAGAAAACACATGTTGGTTTCTGTCTGCAAATCCTTGAACATCACAGCCCTGATCTTGACTGGGATATTCAGGTCCTCTATTAAACTATGTCTGTGCAATGTAATTCAATTAAAATTAATAATTAGCTATTAAAAAGTATCACTGGGATTTTAGTGGCTCCAGTACTGCTTAGCCTAGGTTTAGTTTCTCTTTGAAGGCACAGACAATTATACGTTGAACGTAAGGAGTCCTGCACCTTCTCCAAATTAGTGGCACACAAGCTCAGAGCTGAAAAGCTAACTATAATTTCGGTTAAGCATCTCAGGATCCTTCTAAGTTTACAAATGCAAAGAGATGTGAAACTTTAGAAATCTGAAGTACCTCTTTGTATATAACATTTCACCGTGATATCTCTCATTTCTGTGGATGTGCACATTATTTATTATTCACTGAGGTGAATGTCTGACACTACTGATGTGACAGACCCCATTGTCAAGCTGCGAGAAACAGCTGGACCCCGACATTTTTTCTTCCCATGGGTACATAGAGGAGGCAGATACCAGACACAAATGTGCAGGAAATCTTTTCAAAATTACTCTGCTTACCTTCGTTACCTTTCTGGCTCTCCAGCCACAAGCCATCCTGTTAACAAAATACTAAACTACCCATATTGTTAAAATGTACAGAAAATGCTGGAGACAACCCCACTTTTCAAGAAAACCCAGACTGTTAGATGAAGTTACTTGTTTAATTCTCATTTTTTTATGGTTCTGGTTGCAGTGCAACCATGAGACATCCCAAGCTGTACCTCCCAGTCAAGAGCTCTCCAGTATATTTTGCAATATTTGAATCAAATCCCCAGTGCCAGAAAGCATTAGGAAGCCCAAGAGCAAAGTTAGCTGGTTGAGGGACGTGAATGGAGCAGGGCAAGACATGCAGTACACTGCAGCAAGAGATGCTTTTTATGTTCAGGAGTTCAGAAAACCAGATTTTTGTGTGGGAAAACACAATTCTACTAGAGCATGGCATTAAGGATTATAGAGGATTCTAAAACTTCTGTTCCCAGCACCTTCTAACTCCTCTCTGCTCTTATCCTAAGGTGGCCTAGCCGATCTCCTGTTACTGCAACAAAGTCTGCCTTTCCAGCAAAGCTACTTCCACATTTCTCTGCTTGGCACTATCCCTTAGCTTCCTTTGCCACCTAACTACATGCGGGCAAGTGTTCACCCCTTCACAGAGACTATAGAAGCTAACACAGAAGCACAAAACCACCCATAGTAGCTCACTATGCTACAGCGCTATCTTACAACGGTCAAAACCAGATTCTCTTGAAGGAATATGATAATACAGCAGGAACATCCAATATTTCCCCATGATACTCTCCCAACCTCTAACAGTTTGCCATCTAGCTCCAGTGTCCCACCCTCCTCTTATACATACTCCCCTGTTCTCCCCAGATCCCTCTCCCTCATCTCCTATTAACCAACGCCTACTCTAAATCATGAGGATAATCATCACAAGGAACTTAATACTCTATGAGATAATATATCCCCATATAGCTCAATTATTCATCAACCCTTCAATGCTCTTTCTTGTTCCCAAATCCCACAGTTCCCCACGGCACTTTCCATTGAACCCTAAGCCCTATTCTCCCTCACTCCTTCTCCAAAACCTTCTACTGACCTTAAATATTGAATACTCTGAATGCTTGATACTCTTCACTATTCACATTTTTCCAGTTCCTTCATTAATCAGTTTACTCCCTCATCTATTTCTTACATAAGCAGTCCAAGCAATATTTGAGATGGAGGCAAAGGTTAGCAAGTGCTTCTGACTAAACAGAACATGTCTGCTGAATTCTTCTTCTGGATTTCATAGACCTCTGCAGCTGGCATTTATCCTTAATGATAAGCCACATAACCGCACTTCACAGCATACACAGCAACCAACATCTTAAGCAGGTGTGGGGAAATTCAGCAAAGCACTAATGACTGCTGAAAGTACCTGCAGGACCTGAATTCATGCTGAAAGATGCAATGCCAACTTTATACACAGCAAGTTTTTGTGATTTCTGTGTCTGGGTTATGGAACAACGTCATGTATGTACATGCAACAGCCACAGTAGGGTACCACAGACTTCTGGATATGAGAAACAGCCTTTCTCATCTCAGAATTCCAAATGCTGTTTTTCAGAGTGACTCCAAGCAAAGGCATGACCATGGCACTTTCATTCATTCTCCTAGGTTAACAACAGGCATGGAGTCTCTTATGTAAAAAGGCTAGAAATTCATTTGCTTAAGTATGGCACTATGACAGGCTAATCCAGGTGAACATAGGCTTCCTCTCCATCTCTATTCCCAATCAGCTTTGACTCATAATGTGGGTATTAAAAAATAAGGCCACGTTTTTCCCAAATGACTGTGTAGGGGCTTTAGGATGCTTTTACTTTTGGATCTGAGCTGCTTGTGGGAGTCCTAATTTAAGGAAAGTACACTTCCTGAAATGAAGTTCAGTCTTTAACGCATCTTCAGCTGGGTAATCAAAATCACACACCAAATCACTTATATGCTTTGAAAAGTTCATCTTAATTAGTATTTTCGTGCTGTTGCTGTCCTCTTCCATAAAGTCTTTCGACTCCTTTTGAAAACGTTATATAATGTCAGTCCAAATTCTATTAAAATAATTATGTCCTGCTTGGTTTATAGAAACAGCATCCACAGAGAACACACGTCTGCTTTATATGGTGTACTTTCCGTGACATGTGGAAACTGCTGTTGAAATCTATGGCAAATGACAGCACGCAAATAATCCTTACATCTATATACAAGCAAACTCACAAGTTTCACAGAAGCTGCTCACATTGGATGTTTTCAGAGTGAGAAAGACAAAAAGGAAAATCACGTAATTTCTCATTAGTTTTAATTAAAGCAGTGAATGACTTCCTTATTCCCATTCATATTGAGATATATTTTACAACTTAAACAGTTTTCAATAGGATTCAGATCACAGTTTTTAAATTAAACTTTGACTCTCACTATCCACCACATTTAATTAAAAGACCATAAATAGTGATACTTTCAAATAAAAGATTTAGGACCAGATTCCACATATACTTTTAATCCTTTAAGCATAGTGTAAAATCAATGCAAAGGATTGCAAAAAGGATTTAGGAATGAATGCATTTTGGTAAATCTTGGCTATCTTAAAGATTTTCTGTGCATTTCAGAAATAAAGTCCCTTTCTGAGAGGCCACAAACTGGTAACCTGGGAAAAGGAAATCACTGATCACTTAAACTTCTTTCTTTTGTTATTTCTGGATAAAAAACCACAATGAAGATATACAAATAATGTGCTATTTTCATTACAAGCTAGCATCAAGTTAACAATGACCTTTCAGTGAGAAAGTATGGTGAGAGGAAAGCTCTTAAGAAAGAAAGAAAAAAGAAGGGGGAAAGAGAGAGCAACTGTGAAGATGGGAAAATAAAGGTAGAAAATACTATTAAGATTTTCAAAGAACTGCTTATGTTCATCCACATCTGAATTCTGATCCAGATACGTCAAAATTAATAATAGTACTATAATAATGTGGAAAAATTCTTTAACTGCACTACAGCACTGCAGCATAGGGATGGGAATACACTGGAATCAGCCTCTTTCCAGGATTCAGAAATTTTAAATTAAGTGATAGAAACAGAGGAGGTCTGAGGTTTATTAGAAGACTGAACTACAAGGCGTGATATTTCCCTTAAGTGCAAATCAAATACTGTCTATGATATAGTAACATGCTCTTTAGAACTGTTAAAAAAAAGGAGAAAGAGGAAAAAAAAAACCCTACAGAATTGTAACACATTGTGCTGAAGAATGAGTGCTCGCAAAAAATAGTGTTTCTGATGCGATGAATTCAGTACTTGCGCTTCCAGTGTAACTGTTACTTCACATTCACCACTGATACAAACTCAAACAACACCTAGTTTTCCATTTCAGCTGCTTATATGTGGGTAAGCATCCTATTTATACATACAGATGTACTGATATTATATAGACGCATACGCACCCACATTCATGCAATGAGATGGTTGCAAGATACGTGTTTACACAGCACACACACAGTCACTTCCATTACTAAGACACTGAGGTTTTCAAATGCTTGCTGTCCACATGGAGGATATTATTAATAAAAAGAAGCACATGGTTTTGAGTAGCTTCCTTCTAAAAAAATCCTGACTCTTATGAAATGACATCTTTGACATATCCAGCACAAAATTGATGGGGAACAAGCACTGGACAGAGTGTCATAGAATTCTAGCACTTTCACTAATTTGCTACACAGATTTACACAAAGTAGCTATTCTATGTGGTTGTGAACTAACAAACTATTTCAGTGTGTGCTTAAATGACCCAGTCTCCTCATCTGTAATACAAAGATAATGGTATTTGCTGACTTAACTCTTAGTTTATTATGAAGACCTAGATAACAACTGCATGGAGTGCTGGAGTTGTAGAGCAGCAGCTACAGTGTTGTAACCACTATGACTATTAAACCAATATGACTATTAAACTTTCCTTAGAAAAATTATGCTAAACTTTTTCTGTGATGCCATACATGATGGACTCTGCCTTGAGGTGAAAACCTCACATTTATAAATGGTCTAATCATCATGTTTCAATCATTACCTTTTTTAACACAACTTACTGTCCTTGTCTCAGTTTCCTCTCACCATACAGACAATAGATACCAAAAAGGACCAAATATTTTAAAATGTGCCAAAGGATGCCTTGTACAAAGGAGAAGATGCTGAAAGTGCAGAAAATGAACCTTCCTTTTAGCAGAGTGTGCCTTTAAGGCATTAATAACAAATGCTAAAACACCAACAGGAAACTTTTACAAACTGGTTATGATTAGCTGTTCTAATTCTGTATACTGCCCTGAGGAATTTGAACACCCATTGAAACCAAGGATCTTCCTTTACACAAGGAGACATAAAACATTATCCCATCGACTTTAAGGCAAGTAACTTCAAAGGGATTTGCTACAACGATTTATTTGTAACAGGTTTGCTGCAATAATAACTTCTCACTGCAAGCACACAATATCTGCCTTTTGCAAACTCGTTCCACTTCATTTTCTACCAGAGGGTCACCAATCCTTCGTGCGAGGATTTCATAAAATTAATAAATCTACTTCCATAATCCTTGCTTCTTTTACTGACAAATGTAATAAACTACAGGATGCAAAACTCTGGAAGCCTACTGGGATTTATTTTCCTTTTTTTTTTTCCCTTGACAAGCTTTACAGAGTAGCACTTCTGAGACGTGCTCATGTGCTGTAAACCTAATCCTTAGCAATTTCCTCTTTTCTCAAATAACCCAAATATTTTATGAATAGTGAAGGATTTCCTTTATCAGACAACACTTGATATTTATTTTTCTATTTCTTTTTGCATGTGAGTTGCTCTCAAGGAAATACACATTGAAGCAATTGGATGTTCTCAGGTTGACATTCAGAGGATACACTCCTAAGGAAACATGTACAGTTTTACTAAGAAGATGGTATCCTGCAGTTTAAAGGCAGTACAAGCAGTGAGAGAACTGAAGCCCAACCTGATGGGACTTGAGACCAAGGGAGCCTTGTTTTTTCTAAAACCACCACTGCAGGCACTTCAGTGCTACTGTTTTATGCCCATCTCTGTAAAACATTTCCTTTTCCTCTGCACAAAATGACACATGGATAGGTTCTTGAGTTAATGAACCAGTGAGATCACGCAAGCTTCTGATACTTTCTGTTCTTAGCCCTTTCCTCCCCAAAATAAAGGTGATACCCACCATTCCATCTGTAACAAAAGGTTTTGTCATATTCATAGAACAACCATGCTTGTATGCCTCTTATCTTCAGCTAGGCCTGCATCTCTGCTTCCCTTCTCTAAACTGACCCCAGCCTTTGGCTGCTATGGTTTCAGTTTGCAAATGGAGGATGAAGCCAAGAGGTGGCTGATTGCTTTTTCCCCAGTAATAAGTGACAGGACAAGAGGAAATGGCCTCAAGCTGCACCAGGGGAGGTTTACGTTGAATATTAGGGAAAATCTCTTCCCCAAAGGGTGCTCATTGGAACAGGCTGCCCAGGGCAGTGCTGCAGTCACCACCCTGGAAGTGTTCAAAAACCATGTAGATGAGGCCCTCAGTGACATGGGTTAGTGGTGGCCTTGGGAGTGCTGAGGTAATGGCTGGATTTGATCATCTTAAAGATCTTTTCCAACCTAGTTGATTCCATGACTAGTGCACACACACACACACATGCTTTATAGCGGTGTCAAGTACCCTTCTGAAAACAATTCCTCAATGCAAAGTTTACTATAGCGCTGACCCATCTGCTAAAAAAATGTGATTTTTGTTGCAGAAAGAGCAGTCTGACTGGAACACAGCTCTTAATGAAAAAGCCAGCACACTGGCTCCTATCACCTTCCTGCTACCCCACATATAATGGCTGCAATCACAACTCTACGTCATCCTTCTGCTGCCAAGAGACACCCTTGATTTGCCTGGGAAGTGGGGAATAGGGCAGTGTAAGCACAACTACTCCCTTATTTCTTGTTTATTCTAAAAGGACCAATAAGGGGATAAACACGGGTCTTGGCTGAACTAACTGCGAGGAAAAATGGTTGAGGATTTTTTTTGACATTTGGTTACCTACAGGAAGTCTTAAGACAGTCTGAAATTCACTCCTCAGCAAGAAGAAAAACTGCTCCGAAATTCCTTAAACTGACAAGCAACATTTAAGAAATTAATCAGATTGAAACCATTTTTGTGTTGCTACACATCTAACTCCAAATCAAATATTACAGGAGCACTGAAAATCACAAGAAAATGCCCCATGAGGCATGGGAAACAATTAGTGGGCAAAGAAGGAGAAGTATTCAGCACACCCCTCACCCTAGAAGTCCAAGCCAATTACAGTAGAAATAGTCAGTGATTCAGCACAAAGGTTCCTTGGCAGACTAGTGAGGAAAAGGCAAGACTCCAGCTGGGTCACTTGGAGAAAATCATAAGGGCAGGATTTGAGTTTGCAGCCCTTAATAAGGGGGGCACTCAATCTAGCTCATGTAATTCCTAAAAGGACTTCTTATGTTTATATTTGCTTCTCAAAAACATGAACCTAGCGTTTCCATTCAAAGTAGTTTTTTATCACAGGGTCACACAGTTCTGCAGTCATCAAGGGTCTCTACCATAGAATGACACATTTCAGAAGGGGTGGACTCAGGTACTTCTGCAGAAGACAGGGTGCAAACCAAAATTTAACTGCCAGGGATTCTGTCATGAGTTTTCCTAACAGAAGGAGTGGGGTCAAAGAGAGGAGCTTCAGGTGATTGCTCTGGAAGAATGTTGAAGGAGTCTCTTAATTTAATTGATAGAAGAAATAATCAGAAAAGGAAGCTTGGTGATTGTTTCATTGTGGGGTTTTTTTTTTTCTGACAGGGGAGCCCAAACTTTGGTTACTGTTAGAGACAACAGAGGATGAGACAGACCTATCTGCCCCTGGTTGAGCACTCCTCAGCATGCATGAATCATTCTCAAAATGGGGAGAGGTAGAGATTAGAAAAAGAGATAATGGAGAAGATAAGCAGAGAAGGGGTGACAAACAGTATAATAGAGAGAGCAGGAGGAGCAAAGGACAGTTTGATGTTAAAAGCGATGAAAATGTAACTGTGATGCTTATCAATGAGATTCAGAAGAAATGCTGCTGGAGCAAGAAGATGGCAGATATGAAGCAGAGTCATCACTTGCAGCTGAGGAAGTTCAAATGATCACAAGAATTTCTCACAATGTGCTTGGCCAACTGTGGCTGGCTCCATGCATAATGCAGTTAGGAACAGAGGTGAAATAACCGAGCTAAGGAATAGTGTTGTAGGAGCCAACAGCTGATTTGACAAAAGACAGCAGAAAGAAGAAAACCGAACTAATTTGAATGGATTGTGTCTGAAAAAAATAAACTACACGGGCTTGAGCTTCACTGATGGACAGCATGATAAAGGAAAGGAAAGCAACTGCAAGATAGGTTCTCAACTTCCTCTGCAATCAAAAGGTCTCATCCAAGAAGAACAGCTTTTAGCAATGAAATTCTCTTAGAGATAAAGCTGCAGAGAGTAAAAAATACATCCTTTAGGAATATTTAAAAAGCATATGTGTGTATGATATTTGCTCAAAAATAAAACATGAAGTTAGAATAAAAGCTTTTGCTGCTTTAAAAAAACAAAACAAAGCAAAATAAAACCAACTCTTTGTATTCTAACCCTTTTCATCATTATAGAACCACAACACACCACAATACAAACACTATTGTCCTTACAGTGATACCAATAGTGCCGGAAGTGTGAGGCTCATAAATTTTAACTGTACAGCTGGAAGAGTATGTGCATGTGTTACTGTTCCACAGCACTCATATAAAACATCTAGAAAATAATCATTTTAAGGTGATACTGTCAATTTTTAAATAACATTAGCTCTCTTTTTTTTTCCCTAGTATTGTTTCAGATAACACCTGGCAATACCATAACTGAAAGAGAACAAGGGATTTATTTCCAACTGCTGCAACACAGGCTGCTTTCAGAAACCAAGGCTTTCAGATGAGGTTGTGGAACCTCCATCCTTGGAGGCTTTCAAAACTCAACCAGACAAAGCCCCAGGGAACCTGGTCTGAATGCAATGTTGAGCCTGCTCTGGCCAGCAGGACTGTGGGATGCAGAACGTCTGGTATAGACAATTTCAGTACTTGTCTCCTGGCAGCCAATCTCAGCAATAGACCCCTAGTCAAATGCTATGTTTACGGCTCACTTAAGCAAATAAGACGAAAGAACATGTAAATTCTAACCTGGTATTTGAACAACTTCACTTGGTCATGGAGCTATAGAGGGAAACTCAGTATCTGACACAGGCAAATGAGGCAATAACTGACAAAAACTAGCAGGAAGGTTCACAAGTGGGCTTCATCAGTGTTACGCCTTCAGTACTAATCAGTACTGCACTTGCCTTTCACATGAAAGATTTTAAACACGGTGCTACATAACTTCTAATAAGATTCGGTCCTACTTGCAATGTATGGGATTAATTGACTGGGCTTCAAATTGATTTTTTCAATCATATCTCTCATAAGATTCTCTCTGCTTTCATTAGGTGAAAATGTAAAACATGGCTTGAAGTATTTTGAGGTGTTGTGAAAAGATGTTATCTTGAATCTCAAAAGGTTCATGGTATGCAGCCTTCACCCCTTTGCACGTGGGAAATCAGAGCATCTTGCTAGCGACAGCCTCTGTGGTTATGGAGACCTCCTGAATGTCCCTGGCTCATCCTTCATTATATTGCTTAGGCCTGTTCCAAGAGGACTGGTTTCCATCAGGCTGGTAAGCAGCATCTAAAAATCAATATGCATTTAGAAGCACCTCAAATCTGGCATGCAAAAAACACTTCTGAAAAACTCACGTGTTTTAAATATACTAAATATCTGCAAACCTAAGAAAACAGAAATATGTAAGCCATAAGAAAATGATAATTTTTCAGATTTTCTGTCTGCCTATGGATTTACATTGCCCACGCAATATGCCACAAGCATTAAACTTCCAATTGGAAGCAAATGAGAACAATTCTCAGTCACCTCTTTCATAAAAACCCTTCAATCACTTGTAATGTTTTTTGACCAGTAAATAATAGAGCTGCTTCACTGAGCTATTTAAATCATATTACTTACATCTGGAGAAAAATGAGGAACAGTCATTTTCTAGGGAGGCCAAAAAATATCATACATTTATGCAAACTAAATTAGATTAGGATTTTCTTTTTTGCCATTGGTTTGAGAAGATAAAGGATAACCTTTTCAACTTTTACTTTGCTTGGCATTGCATTCATATTTTCAAATGAAAGGTCTCAAACACGGAACTTCATGAGTGTTAATAGATTTCAGTCCTATTGCCAGTGTGCTGAGACTAAATGCAGATGGAACTACTGAAATACTGCTGTAGTTGGAATGTCCATGCAAAGTCTTTTAAAGCAGCATTCAATGGTACCTAATTTTTTCTTCATCATGTGGTGTCAAATTATACATCATTGTGCACAGGCTTGTTAAACAGCCTCCTGAGAAAGCATCTTTGCAGATTTATTTAATTCTTTTTAGCAGGGTTTGGCAGGAAGAAGGTAAATCTGTGGCTTTGACATTTTCGTGTACAGTCTCACTGCTGTCCTCCAGTGTGCACTAAATACCTTTGCAGTCTCAATAGCTGCCAATAATGACAGCACCCAGATGTACAGGTAGGAGCTGGAGCTAGGACTACACAAAGGTCCACTGCTTATAGAATCACAGGATCAACTAGGTTGGAAAAGACCTTCAAGACCATCAAGCCCAACCTTTACCCCAGGACTGGCATGCTGATTCTGCACATAAGGCTCCTTTTAGGGAGTGCTGGGCAGACAGACATTTCAGCTACCTGCCTGTACAATTATTGCCACTACTTTTCAAATCCTGCATTTTGACCTCATAGTGATTTGGATGAAATCTGATCACTGCACAGAGTGCCTCAGGCAGCTTCCCCACAGGCAATGGAGCCTTGTTAATAAACAAATAAACAGGGCTACTCTCCAGTAATGGTCAATTCCTACGCTGCAATGCTTGTGGAATCACCACCAAGGGGTTCAGGAAGAAGAAGAGAAGCTAAATAAAGGAAACATAGTGGATCCATTGTATTCTGAACCTCCTGCCATTTTCCATCACTTTCTCATTAAAAAATGGAACATTTTAAAGCATCTTCAGAGTACATACTTATTTTGAGTTATTGCTATTGTTTTTAAAACGAGACAGAGGCTCAGTTGAACCAAGAACTGCACAATTAGAAGAAAACAACCCTTAATTTGAGGAGTTTACAGGCTGAACTTACACTACTGAACTGTGCAACAGCAGAGAGCCTCAAAAATACAGCAACAGATATCAAAATACATCTATGAAAATGAAAGGTAGAATAAATAGAAAATGTTCAGGTTTTCAGCACAATCCAAGGTCTATGCTAAACTCCTATCACAGAATGTGTTCTTTGCACCTCAAACTATTCCCACAATATATTGGCAAACTATATAGGAGATAACAGACAGACATATAGCCTTTCTCTCCTGCACCTTTTAACTCCGCCAACAGAAGCAACTCAAGAGTTTCTGACACCTGCTCTTCAATGAGTACCTGAAATATTCATAATGGTTTTGATCAAAGATCTGTGACCAGTTGCTGTATGCTGACTAGTATTGTCTCAATGCTGCTTCATGCTCTTGATTACACTTAAGATTACAAACTCCATGAAGAAGGGTCTACTTTTTTATTCTATTTGATTTATGCTTAGGCGACAGCATATATGGGGATCTGATCCCTGAACATATATAACGAATATATGAAGAACATCACTACCACAACTAACTTGTCCTACAGCGAATTCAGATTTCTAAGTGCACTTCCTTGCCAATTCCATGTCAATAAAATATACTCTCTAATTATAAGTGTTTCCTATAACTATATTTAAGAACAGCCAGAAGCTCTGAAAGTTATAAGTAATGAGTAAAAAAAAAAAAAAACAAACAACCCAGAGAGGCTACTTATTGCCTTGTACAAAGTAGCTGACATAGTACATCTTGCACTAACATTAGATAATCAATTTTAGACACTCTCTTCTGAGCCGTCTACCTCTTAGGAACTTCTAGCAAATTGAAAGTGTAATTTCACTGAACATCTGTATGTTTGGGGACACTACAGAAGTAACATTTGCCCCATTATATCTTAAATTAAAAATTGAGGTGTTTTTTCCCAGAGCATGAGAAGCCAAAAGTATGAGTAATGGCCCTCTCATTTGAACAAGAGACCATCTTTCTCTGATCAGGCAACCCAAATGGATGCAAGAAACTGTGACAGTTACCCTGAGTCTTGGAAATTCTGATCTCTGTGTATGAACAATGTATGTAATTTGGTTAATAATGTACATTGTATATGTAACCTCAATTAACTGTTTGCCTAGTAACAATTTGGAGTATCAGGGAAAAATAATATCTCTCAGCTGTGGCGCTGGCTGTGGTTTTAGTTTGTTTTGCTTTTCCATTAGGAATCTGGTATTTGTGGCTGACATTTTTATTGCATTAATGGCAGGAAACAATATGAAAAGAATGCAGACAGAAGTGGAAAGCATTAACAGAAACATTTAGACCCATTGCAGGGACATTCTAATTATGACGGTGAGTAATAGACATGTAAGGGAAAAGGCCAGGTTCAATAAATGCTCATGGAATGAGCTTTGCACTTCAAATTTGACTTTCAAGTCTAAAAAGCTGAAGAACTGCAAAACGTTCATGAATGTTCTTTGTAGCACTGTACTGGATATGGGCCCCTTCGGTTCTGCAAACTATGAAGTACAATACCATGAGACAGTAAAAAAATTAAAGCTATAATCTAAGTTGTATCATTATGCAGCTTCATTGAAAAGTCTGATTATTAAAAAATACCTAGGGCTAAATCTCCAATTTAAGGTTGTTTTAAGTTGTTTGTCTTTTCAAACACAGCTTGAGTTTCTGGCATTTGCAGTTAAAGGCTGAGGCATGATGAAAATTTGGGGTCAATGTGTCATGTTCAATTTGTTGCTATAAGCACCATGGTATATTCTGTACTAATTGCATTTACTCATTGCCATATTTACTTTCATTAAAAAGCAGCAATGAAAGCATCACCACCATTTGGTTTTACTCAAACATACTTTGCCATTTGCTGGGAAAAAGAATATGTAAAAAAAAAAAAAGCACAAAATTTATGTACAATTGGAGATATATCTAGCTTTGTCTTATTAAATGAGGACCAGATCTAACCACCAGTGAAGTTAACAGAAGACTTCCCCTTACACTTCAGCAGGCATTGGATTAAAGCATTGTTTTTTGGTGAGTCACAATTTGCTACAGCTGTCATTTTATCAGTGTTGCAGACCTTATTTGTGTGTTTCAATACATGCTCTTTTTATTTTGAGCTGTGGAAGTTTTCTTGTGGGCTTTTTCAGGAACTGATGTATTTAAACACTCTTTTTTGAAGACAACTGAGTGTGAAATACATTGAACTAAATATAATAATCTCCACAGTTCAGCTGCAAAGCACACTCTACAGTGACTGCAGTTGGGTCCTACAAACATTTGGACATCTGAGTAACTGTATATACTGACCAGTTCCATAGGTTAAATGGGACTACTTGCTTCAGTAGTTACTGCTGTGCGTGGCTGTTTTGCAGGATCAAAGCCTCACCATGAAGAAGGAAGAAAATACCTGCTTGGAGGGAGCCAGCAAATAGAAAATACACGAGAGGTAAGGAACAAAGAGATATTTCAAGATGAGGTACTGCACTGAGAATAGATGAGTCATGGAAAAGATGCTAAGTGATTCATTAATACCAGCAGCTTAGCCAATAAAGGATGCCCCAAGTATGAGACTAATGACCGTGCTTTTAC
This sequence comes from Loriculus beryllinus, assembly GCA_039877255.1. Lineage (NCBI taxonomy): Eukaryota > Metazoa > Chordata > Aves > Psittaciformes > Psittacidae > Loriculus > Loriculus beryllinus. Next base: position 4,378 of record JBCJKH010059261.1, on the reverse strand, counting down.
AACACTACCAAACTATTTGCTTTTGTAAAATTAACATAGGAATAATTTTCTCTCATTGTGAAAATTTATTATGCAATTAGTTGTCACTTTAATAAACTGTATGCACGGCTGTGATAACGGTTGCTCAAAATACTGAGGACTTTACAGTTTTTGTTTTAAAAAAGAAAAACACCAGGAACTTCAAGTCCTGCCAATTTTTCCTCCCTGCCAAGTCCTATTAGCATAAATGAAAGGTTTATTTTAAGAAATGCCTGATAAATTACTCTACACAATCAGTAATGAGGGTACTGTCAGCAAAGGAGAATCATTTCCAAAATTTACTTGGCACAAATGAGTGGTTGACTAGCTCACAATCATGTTACATGGCCCGAGGCCCTGTTTTATTCCATAAATCTGCCTGACCTCTTCAGGGTGAAAACGAATGATTCTACAGAAAAGGTAGCTGGGCAAACCTGTTCTCTTTGTACATTTTCTCCTTTTTAAAAAGAATTAATACATTCAAACTACCTGTAGGAATATTCCTATAGCTTCATCTTTATTCTGGCAGACTGAAGCTGCATCTTTATGTTACTGTCATAGGTAATATACTAAAATTACACATCTTTTTCCAATCACAAATTACAAAAAAACAGAAACATAAAGCCAAGAAGGATAAAATGTCTTAGGAAAAAATGAAAGGCCATGAGTCTCCATCCTGCTTCAGTTAGTCTCTTAACATGAGTGTTAAGATCTAGCAAATCAATTTGCTTTCCTTTTTAGAATATAGTTTCAAAGTAGAGAGGAATCCCTTGGCATAGATTATTGTGTCAATTAGCAAGTGAAGCCAATAATCATTCATCATCTCTTCTAAACAATCCCTGGTAAAAGTCCCTGAATACTTTACTCATCATTGCTATGGAATTCATTACATTAAAGCAGGGGAGAAACCTTTCAAAGAAATAATTTAGGATTATAAAATTTAAAAAGGCCTAAGAAATCATTCCTGTTCCCCTCTCCCCGCTGTAAATTATTTCCAATTGTCATTCCTTTATTTCTATTTTTTTTAAACTCTATTGTCAATGCTTTGTCCAGCCTATTTTTATAAGTCCCAAAGGACAGTTTTCCAAAACTCCCTTGAAGACCACTTGACTGGTTAAAAAGTTGTTTATTAATATTTTCAGAGTATTTCAAATAGGGTTGGTTTACTATAAGTTAGAATATTAGATCAGAACCTTCTGTGTCCTCTAGTAGGGTACAAAAGTGTCTAATATAATTTGATCTGCACATACCTTGAGCATCACGTGCCAAGTTCTTCATTGCTAACCATTCATTAAATATACGGTTAAACATTCCCATCCACTACAACGTCTAACATAATATGAGCTTGCAGGCAGTCTATATAACATACAGATGAGGATAAAAGGCCCCACAAGTCTTGTGAAGCTTCACAGTAAAAGCATACACACCAGTTGCCCCCCAAGAGGTCTGCTGTGAACCCCACTCTGCTTGTCAATGTGCAGCTGAGGTACTGTCAGGGAGATCTCACCCTAACCTGCCTTTTGACAACACAGCAAGGGTCAGAGAGCTGAGCAGATCACCCTGAGCTGCAGGAGGATGCTATGCAGCCTGACCTCTGTTGCTGAACCAACGCACTGATCCAGGGTGCGAGCTCTCTGTGCTGCATGAAAGGTATCCGTAATTACTATGAAATCCAGGGTGGAAGCAGACGACAGCAGAAAGCACTAGCAGTCCTGGCACTTCCAAGACTTTTGCTCAACAAAGAGGTTCAATCCTGAGATGACTGCGAGTGACAGATCAGTATCCAGTAAGGTTTGCAAAGATGGTTTCCCTTTTCTGGGAGAAGATTTTAGCCATGGTAAAGTTCTCAGCACAAGAATATATCCTGACATTTCAGAAAAGCTTATCTCTGCATAAGCATAACCATGTGAAACAGCAAGAAAAGATGCATTCAGAGACTCTAAAATCTCTTAAGCTTTCTCACTTTCCCATATTAAGTTGATTCCAGGCAGCTGCCTAATGAAATTCTTCTTTCTCCAGAGTGGGGTTCTGAACATGAAACCGCACAAAGCACATACCGCATGTTTTCTGCCAGAAAGAGCACTGAGGACCAACAAAGCAAACCTGCCAGGTCAGACACCTTCCTGGAACAAGGCTGCATCGTATCTCTTGGGCCCATGATTTGACATCACAAGGGAGATCACTTTTGGGGGTTTATTCTGATGTTGCAAAAGGTACAGGGGAAAAGCAGAAACAAATCTCAAGTGCCTCTAGGGATTAATTTTTATTTAATCTATTTTTATGCGAGACTGATATAAACAGCTTACAGGTACACCATACAGGAATGGGAGGGCATCTGCTCCACACCAGTGTCATATTCTCCTGCAGCTACAGCCTACAGTCACCAGTTCTGACCACAGAACACCTTCAGAACTGCCTACAGAATGATTCTGCTGAACCTCTATGAATCAAGAATGTAAGTTAATATTGCCTTTGTCAGGGCTGTATGTATTTTTATATTACTTCTCCTTCAAGCAAACTATGACAACTTTTGAAATAAATTAGATTTTTAGCTTCTGTTAGCATCCAGATTGCACTAACTTCTTCATTTTACTTCCCTTGGTATTGCTCATTTACTTTGACTTTGACTTTGTGTGGGTGCTATCTTCAAATTTCCCTCTGCTACTAAATAGAGCCTTTAGCTTTTGCTATTGCTGTATGTTTGGGCCAGACCTGTTCACCTACACAATGGTATCAAATCACTGTTTCCCTCTTGCACTGCAGATCTGGTTTAGCTGTGTCAAGGTAAAAATTAAAGAAGCAGATGGCAAGAAGAAAGGGGAGGAGATGCTGGAATGTGTTACTCGAACAATGCAAAGGACTGCTTATCTGTACTGTTCTTATTCACAAGCCCATATTGACCCTTCCGTTGCTCATTGAGCACTCAAACGAATGAGACCTATTCTGTGCTAAATAGTTTGAAATCTACTGCCAGTCATGTTTAGTTTTCAGACTGAGTCTGATCTTCCAGACTTTGCAAAATATGCTTTTAGATATGCTTTAACTTCTGTTGCAGTCTTTGCCCATATGTCATCCAGCAAGCCTTAGAGCAGCTGCAGCAGTGAGCTTGTCTGACCACCAGAACAGGCTTTATTCTCTTTTTTTGATTTTCCTTTTTAGCAGGGCCAATATTTCAGGAAGCTGTTCAGTCTCCTGTTGTCACTCTGAGCACCTAAGATTGTTCTTTCTTTGCTCCAACATACGCGCTTGGTTGACAAACTGCCTGACTCATTTAACACAGACCTTTATCAGTAGGTCTGAAGTGTATTTCAGGCTCACTCTAACACCCTCTAAGCCTTCTGAGATCACTGTTCAGTCCCTTCAAGCAAAATCCCATTTTGCCTGTAGAGCTCATACCTGACTGAGTAAAACAGTGTAGTTTTATGTGGCAACTGGTCCTTCAGACTGTCATGGTTGTTACAGAACCTGTTTTGCAGCCTGCTCTTCAGAGGAATGCTTGATGCCTACCATTGGAGATGCAGGTTTTGTCCCCTGAAATTATGTCTAGCACATTTTTGTGTGCTAGACATCCTGTTCAGTCCATCTGCCACAGGCAGTGATTTTCTTGGGAAGTACCTTATTTTCATATCATACTGCTAAAGTTCTAACAAGAAACAAACCTGAGTACAAACCCGCAGTCTTGTCCAGGTTTCTTCTAATGGATTCTGGGCAAACAAGATAGTTGATAGCAATGCTAGCTAGTGCTGAAAGGTGCACTGAGGAAACTGCATTTCAGAAAGCATGGCTCTGTGTTTCCTTTTTATGTCCTTCAAGGCAAAACAATGTTGCTCTAGCTACCCTACAGAGTTTTAGGAGTAGTCCCTGCCTGATGGCTTTCCCCAGTTTTTTAAAGGTCTCTGATAATAAGATCACTAAGGCTAAAACTGATTGGACTCCTTTCCAATCATTGGAGTGCTTTCCTGATTGCGCTGACTTTTCCAGGGTATTGCTGCCATCTCCCTAGATGTCAACTAACAGAACAACACTTTTTTTTTTCAAGTTCTATGTGGCTACATTCAATCTCATACTTTGTTTATTACATAGTGACATTGCCTGTCTCTTTTGTCAGATCATTAATCTTTAATAGCTCTGTCACCAACTTCAAGCTACGTCTGGGAATCCTTCCCATCTTCAGTTTGCACTGGAACACCTTAGATCATAGAATGGTTGAGTTGGATGTGACCTTAAAGCCCATCCAGCTCCAACCCCCTGCCACAGGCAGGGACACCTTCCACTAGAGCAGTTTGCTCCAAGTCCCATCCAACCTGGCCTTGAACACTGCCAGGGATGGGGCAGCCACAGCTTCTCTGGGCACCCTGTG